>JAAVUH010000199.1:0-217724 GCA_014899045.1 Fusarium palustre
CTCCCCCCTCCCCCCCCCCGCTCCCGCTTCCGTATCCCCATCACCGGATCTTGCGTGTTCACCAGTTTACGGCAGCGACTTCACCTACCTACCTACATTACAGTGCTGTCTCACCAGCGCTTCACCCATTTGGGGACTTGTAGCTTTATCTTAGAGCAAACATATCAGCTCCAATGCAATGATGGAGCTTGAATCAACAGATATCAACTTTTCCGTCTCTTGGCTCTTGGGTCTCAAGCCCAAATCCACATATCCTTCATGGGCACGAGACTTTATGACAGATGAACCCCGTTTCCTTGTGAGCCGCCTTCTCGGCCTGCTTCCCAGTCGCAAGCCCCGCCGCCGGCTGAGAGGGAGACGTTGTCGTTCCAAGCTTGTAATTTCTTCCACAGATCCTGCCGCAGATGACGAACAAGATGCTGTGGATAAGAACATGGATGTCTTTGGTCTTGGGAAGTTGTATGGCGATATTCCTTACGAAACTGAAGATGTGTCCGATTCGGAATCTGAGGATGTACCTGTTGCGGAAGAGGAGCCTCCCGTGTTAGCAGAGCCGGAATTCCTCATGCTTTGCAAAAACATGGAA
Source organism: Fusarium palustre (assembly GCA_014899045.1). Classification (NCBI taxonomy): domain Eukaryota; kingdom Fungi; phylum Ascomycota; class Sordariomycetes; order Hypocreales; family Nectriaceae; genus Fusarium; species Fusarium palustre. The sequence continues at coordinate 587 of JAAVUH010000199.1, forward strand.
GAGCTCCTCGATGAAATTGAGTAAGATGAACATGTGCTCACTCATTTAATCTAAAAGCCTTTACTAACTTGATACAGAAGGGCTCGTCTTGAGGAGAGCGACGACTCTGACAACGAATCGATTGACGGCTTAGAACCCGAAGACTGCGAAGACGAATCCCCGTCGAGACTTGAATGGCTGCGACAGAAAACGGTGGAAAAATCAGAAAATAAATACTTGGACCGAATCATGTCTTTACCGGGCCTAGAGGAAGCGAAGTCTTTCTTCCTACAGACAAAAGCCAGGGTCAAGGCCGCACAAAGACGTGAAACTGATTTGAACAAGGAAAATTTTGATGTAGTATTCATGGGCAATGAGGGAACTGGCAAGACGATGCTGTCACGCCTCTATGCTAAATACCTTATATCTCTCGGAGTTGTCAAGAAGTCTGGCGTCTTCACAGGCATCAATCGATTCTCGGCATACAACTTGTCCAAAACATCAACCTTGGCCACAATCCACAATACCTGCAATGCGTGTGGCGGCTGTGTAAGTGGGGGAATTTTCTAAAAGAAACGTATCACTGACTTAGATACTTAGATTGCCATCATTGACCACGCGCATTTGATGAACGGCGACGACAGCAACCTCTGGAGTCTTTATGTTAGGTCCCAAGATCTACCCGGGAAAGTAGTCTTGATTTTCGCTGGCAACGGCGAATGGGGTCTATCAGACTTGTTGGGCTACAGTGCCGAGGTTTCGAGTCACTTTCCCATTCTAAAGTTGCCGAATTACACTGCCAATGAACTACAAATAGTTTTCCATGGCATGATGCGGAAATGGTTCAAGAACAGAATGGAAGTCGAGGGTGGTTATTACGGCCTCTATGTCAAGATCCTGGTCCGCAGAATCATGTCGGATGCCAATGACAAGACTTTTGGCAATATTTGGCCGGTTAAAAAGGCATTCCTTGAAGCTTGTAGACGGCAACTTGAACGCTTCATACAAGCCAGGAAGGCTGGGAATTATCTGGACGATTATAAGATGACAAAAGAAGACCTCTTGGGCAACAGACCCTCGCTTGGTCCTGACAAGAGCCCTGCCTGGAAGGAGCTTCAAGAGCTTGTCGGCCTAGACAATGTGAAGGAATCTATTCTTTCTGTGGTGAGCCAAGTAAACCAAAACTTCATCAGAGAGATGCGTGGCGATGATCCCTTACACGTTTCCCCCAATCGTGTTTTTTTGGGACCCCCTGGCACCGGCAAGACTACAGTCGCAAAGCTTTATGGTAAAGTTCTAGCAGACTTCGGGCTTCTATCGAAGGGTGATGTTATCACCAAGACTCCCGCCGATCTCCTGGACCGCTACATCGGAGGGTCCGAAAATAACACCAAAGAAGCGTTGCGAGAAGCCAAGGGGAATGTCTTGATCATTGACGATGCCCATATGCTTGACCCTGGTACGAATGGTAGCAGTGGCAGCTCTAAGAACGGCGACTTTAGGGGTGCTATCATCGACACCATTGTGGCCGAGGTCGCTGGAACCGCTGGAGAGGACCGATGCGTCATCCTCTGCGGGTATCCAGAGCAGATGAAAGAATTGTACGCAAACACAAATCCTGGTTTGGCGCGAAGGTTTCCTCTAGACGCAGCATTTGTTTTTGAAAACTTTAGCGAGGAAACGTTGGGCAAAGTGTTGGACCTCAAGTTGGCAAAGGAGAAGTTGATCACCACCGAAAAGGCACGGGAAGTTGCCATGGAGGTCTTGAAGCGGGCTTCTGTTCGACCAAACTTTGGTAATGGAGGTGAGGTGGACAATCTGCTGTCTAAAGCCATTCTGGCCCGATCTCGTCGCATTACCAAAGAGAAAAAGCCCGATGGCGAAGATCTTGACGCTGTTCCTCTAGAACCTCAGGACTTCGATGCCGACTTTGACCGCTTGTTACACGCTGTGAAAAACACCCGGGCATTGTTTGATGAGTTTGTCGGATTCGAAGAGATCATTTCCAAGTTCGAATCGTATCAGTACATGGTACAAGGTATGCGAATACGCAATGTTGACCCACGGCCGTACGTGCCGTTTACCTATGTCTTCAAGGGACCTCCAGGAACTGGAAAGACGTCAACAGCACGAAAGCTTGGTGAAATCTTCTACAACATGGGCTTGCTTGCCGCACCTGATGTCATAGATGCCTCAGCATCGCAGCTTATCGGCGAGTATTGCGGCCAAACTGGTCCCAAGACTCGGCGTCTACTTGAATCGGCTCTCGGTAAAGTGCTTTTTATCGACGAGGCCTACAGACTCAACGGTAGTCGCGGATCATTTGCTGAAGAGGCAGTGAGCGAGCTAGTAGATGCAGTGACAAAGCCGCAGTTTGCGCGCAAGCTTATCATCGTTCTGGCAGGCTACGAAGAGGATATGGATCGACTTCTACGCAGCAATCAAGGAATCAAAAGTCGGTTTGCCACCGAATTCACTTTCCGCCCTATGCGGACGGAACAGTGTATCGAGCAGCTTAGACAGGTTGTTGGAAAAGTCGGCATTACTATTCAGCCAACACCCGAGATGGAGACGAGTATTCGCACTTCTCTATTCTCCCTCCTGCAGCGCCTGAGTAATGATAAAGGATGGGCCAGTGGCCGCAGTATTGAAACCCTTGGCGAACGACTGATTGGCCAGATCTTCAAGGAATGTGCCATGAATAACTATACCGGCAAAGACCTGTTCGTTACAGGTCGCCAGTTGGTGACCATACTCGGGAAAGCATCTGGTGTCCCATATGCCAGCATCAGGATGCCTGGAGTCCAGACTCCTATGGGTGCCAAGGTGATGACGCTCAAGGACCTTGAGACCTCGGAGTAAAGGGGACATGGATCACTGGCAGGAGAGACATGCAAAGCGTCAAGTTTTACATTAAGTATCTACATTATGTGCAACTGTTATTTTGGGACAGGAGGATGCATCATGGGTATGAAAATCATCAGCGTACGGCTGTTTTGGAGTTCTGGGGTATCATCTTCCCCTTGCGATAGCCTCCAACTGTCTAACGATTTGGTTATGATAAGGTTAATGACATTCTATTCTGCAAAAAGTAGTTCCTGGGTATAGTGTGAACCCAACCATGCTGATTTACATTGCAAAAGCTCTCTGACTGTACAATGGACTCCTCCGATTTCCCGATCACCAACAAACTTGGTAACAGTAACATGGTGTTAGCTACACGATCAAAAACTAACACGCCTTTGATTGATCCTTGGCCGACATTAATTGTACAAAAACTACTCATGTCATGCTGTGTCTCAGCCGACTCGATCTGCTGCGGCCCGAGGCACGGGTGGCGAGCTGTCTTTCTCAGATCTTGGTGACTTTGACGCGCGTACCTCAGTGACAGCAGAAGCACGTTTCGAGCTCTATGAAGGAGTAGGGGCTGGCGTTGACGTGGCTCGGCTCGTGCGAGATTGACTTCGTGGTTTACGCGAACGGAAAGATTTGTTGTCGGAAGATGCCGACTCACGAACGAGCTCATCAACGTTCACGGATGGCGAGACATCAACTTCCGTATAGGCTGACGCCTGGGAAGAGCTCTTGATGGTAGGGGTAACGCCAACCTGGCTTTCAGCATGACTCTCGTCTGCAAGACTCTGCGCCCAAGCCTCGCGAAACACAGCGCCTAGACTGACAGCCACCTCTCGCGCAACACTGTTCCCGACAATCTTCCATTGATCTGCTGGATTGCCCAGCAAGACCTCGTGATCGCGAAAACCTTGTGCTCGGCGCGCCTCCATAATGGTCAGGACACGATTCTCAGACCAGTGTAGCGTTCGACCATTTTTTCCATCACTCGGGCTTTGGCTTGTCACGATTGTCTCGATAAGACGGTCGGGACGCTGTCGACCGTATGCTTTGGAAGCAGGGCCCGCCCGACTCAGCGACGATTCACCCTCTTCCGGGAAGATGAGACGGTCAGCAGGCGTGAGAACGCCCGAGCCAGCCTTCTTGCAGTTCAGGCCGAACCATGCCTGTGCAAAATTCATGCCCCAGGGTCGTGTGGGGATGAGACTGATCTTATTTTGAAGATTGCTCGTCGTACCGAGGGACACACGATGATCGGGATATGAGACGCATATATCCGGTTTAGCATCGTAAACCGGGGGAAGACCAGCTGTTGCGGCGCGAGCAGAGACAAAATTGAATGGTGTAGCAATGGGCATGATTCGTTCCGCCATTGGATCACCAGTCGGGGTGCTCCCAATTCCATATTTCTTGGTATGCTCTGGATGTGCATGTGTGATATGCGGTCGCTGAGGAAGATGATGGCCTGGTGCGGCGAAGACAACAAAAACCCGGGAGCGACGCTGAGGCGAGCCGCAGGAAGAAGCATCGAGGAAGAAGAACTGTGTTTGGTACCCAAGTCCCACGATTGCGCAGATAAGTTGGCTGAACACGTCTTGATCGCGATTGACTTTGCTATGGACGATACCGGGAACATTCTCGAGCAGACCATACCGGGGGCGATAAAGGTCGATGAATGAGCCGAAAGCCGCAACGAGGGATTGGTTCTTTCGTTGTGCGACAGTAGTTTTGTCGTTGGTCAGCAGAGAAAAGCCTGGGCAGGGACTGCCGCCTGAGATGAAATCAACGTCTCCAATCGGAGGAACGTTCTCTGTAAACTTGCCTTGAATGGCGAAACGTTGCATGTCGTCGATTGAACCTAGGAATGGATGTACCGCACCAGGACTCGAAGTATTAGCCATATAGGTGTGCAGGGCTTTTCCGTCGTAGTCATTCGCCCACCGCATCTCAATACCACCTCCATCCTCTAGGCCACGGCCAAAGTTTCCGCCTCCGCAGAAAAGATCAAGTCCACGCAGCTTTTGCAGAGGCTCAGACGGATTATATCCTTGGCGAAGCGAGGAAGGAAATGCCTCGAGAGGCAGATATGACTTCGCAGCAGTCACTTCGTCAATGACTTCTTCATGTGTAATGTGAAAAAAGTTGCCTACACCGTCACGATTGTAGGGTGTTGGTATCATCTCCTGAGCTTTGAAGAAACGGACGTAGCAAGGCTCGAGAATGCGCCGGTCCTTCACCTCGATGAGGTTCTCACTATATACCAGTTCATTCGGTCGAGCATTCGGTGCCCGGGGGTCAACTTGATGTCTCCTCAGGAGCCGTCGGAATCTGTAAATACCGGTGCCATTCTCTTCATAAAAGGCTATAAACTCGCAAGGCTCGGACCGACCGCTCGCCTTGTCGAGCATGACGAGTCGAGTCTCACCGGGTTGACAAAGCGGTATCTGAGATGGTTTTCGCTGATGTGAGCATTGTAGATGATCTTTTTCAAGGGTTATCCATTTCCGCTCAGTAACGACATAAGTTTGGCGACAGAAGAACTCCGCTGTGGTAGTTGATGTTCCTCCAAACTCAACCTCGTGAACACCCATGATTTCATCTTCAGAGATCTTCGAAGGTTCATCGCAAGAGCAATGATCAGAGAGGAATAGCTCATTGTTCCATGGGTATTTCATCAAGGCACAGAGGGTTTCAACAGGCCGATAGTACCAAATAACATCGAAAATCCGGATGCCCTTCTTGTTAACACGTACGCGTTGTACAAGGGCGAGCCAACGGTCAACATCACTGAACCCATGCGAAAGATCACGTCGCCATCTTGTGCCGGAGTCCTCACCATCCCTCCGTGTCGAAATGGTGTCGCCAGGTTTGATGTCTCGAATTTGCTGTTGGCCAGCCGTGGAAATGTTTTTAGCATTCTGGTGAAGTGGCGTAGAAAGCTCAAGGTGTCGTTTTTGTATCAATTCATTTCTTAGCAACTCTGTCGCATTGCTCAGTTGCATTGCTTCAAGGCGGTCACCAAAAGGCAGGTGGTTAAAACAATCATGGATGTACTGAGTGACGATGGTTGGGGGAACGCCTTTGGCGCCCGTCCCTTGGTCGTAATCTGGTTGACCTGCGGGTGACGCCGTTCGATTTGCAGACCTGGATGACTTCAAACGTGCCTCCTCGTCGCTCTCCTTGCTCTTTGGAAAGCGCTCATACCGTCGAAACTCCCATATCTCAGCCCACAACGTGTGATAGTATGTTCCGGCGTAGTCCAGCACGCCGATGGCTTCCTTGTGCAAGAAAGCCAAGTTCGCAACAATAGAAGTCCGAAAGTCGACACTTGGATGCTGCTCTCTCCATGATGTAAAGATAGGGTCTTCCTTGTGTGTCTTGTCCAGCCAATTGCTGAAATTTGAGCGGAAATGGAAAATTGTAACATCTTGATTGTTTTCTCTTATCACCTTAAGATAGTCAACAAAGTGTTTGGCGAGGTCGGCAACCCATAGGAATGGGTCGAAGAAACGGCGATACTCTTTGGCGGGACGGTTCAGTCGGTAGTAAATGTTTTTCTTGAGGTTTCTAGCTGACTGAACCCAGATTTGGTCGCGTACAGTGTGCTTGGATAAAGAACCGTAATCGCCGATGGGCAACGCTCGTATGGGTACATGCCGGACAAAGAAAGCCATATCTCCTACACTCAACTTTCCATCGAAGAAAATGTTGCTGTGGCCTGTCTTTGTGTCCAGATGATGAAGCGAGCACATCTCCTGTTCATATTTTTTGCGCTCACAGTAAACGGCGAAGTCATTGAGCTCAAACTCAACGAATTCATCAGCGTCTTGGCCTTCCGGTTTCGTTGCTTCCAGGAGTTGAGCGACAACCTTGTATTCCTTTTCGATTGGGACACCAGGCTCAAATGGCTCGTAAAAGGACCGCGGAATTAGGAATAAAGCCTCCGGAAGCTCAACTCTAACAGAGTTACTTAAAGGAAGGTCAGGTGTGTCGACCTTGACCACAGTGCCATCCTCATGTTCCAACGAGTCAGCCGTAGCACCGGCTTGGTCGACTGCGAGGCCAAAATCTTCTTCTACTGTCATCTCTGGGTCAACGGCATCGATCATTTCGACATCTATGCCCTCGGAAAGGTCACCAGGACCCGAGTCATAGTTGGGCGGGCTAGGAGCAGGCGACATTGAAGATAGATCGACCTGTTCCATCACGCTCATGCGGTCTTCCTTTTCCTCCTCCATCTCAGCAAACTTGGTCCACATCTTAGGCGTTCCATGGCCGATGCTGGTGTGCGGTTCTTGTGGAGTAAAAGCGTCCTCAAACACACCATCAAAACCATAATTTTGATTCAAGGATGTCATCCAGTCGATATTGGGATTAGCTAATACCTCTGGAGGGATGTCAATCCCATCATCTTCATCCAGGTCGATATGCTGAGAACGATTAAAAACCACGTCCCATTGGTACCGGGTTTCTCATCTTACCGGCATAGTGGGTGCCCTGTCCTCTTCTATTGAGTACACACCATGTATGTGAAAAGTTTGATTTGAAGGAAATCAAAATTTCAGCAAACTTGATCTGGCTGAACTTGCTTCGTGATGGGTAGATGATTCTGATGAGCCTAGCAGTAATGAGCGCTCTTCCTGACACAACAAGACTTGCCTCTATATAGTCTATAGAACAAGGAAATGGAGTTCAATGAGATGAGTCGCAAATGGTAATTACTAAAAATTGCGACGCGTTCAACAAATGACGAGGTGTGTGCGGACCCAAACAATGCAAATTCCGACTTGACAAGAACAAAGAGAGACAAGAGTGACTTGAGCTCTAGGTCGTTGCAAAAAAGATGGAAAAGAAAGAAACATGTGGTGCAATTTGGTTTTATCGCGTCTCTTTGTTTGATGGGTGGGTTAAGGCAAGGAAGTATTAAAAGACATGGAAGCATTGAATGACTGCCAATCTTGGACTTCTACAGTGACACACGCATTGGCTGTACCTAATGGGAAGGACGGCGCTAACCCTTGAATGGCTAAGATAGGTACCCACTGGCATGGAGCTGAGAGGTAGACTACTTACCTAGGCAGGTACCTATGAAGGAAACTCCTTCTAGAAGCTCGGACATGGGAATCACTTCATGAGGACAGGGTGAAGACTACCTAAGTAAACGTACAGGTAAGTGATCGTACAGGTGTGTACAACAAACAGATACGTCCAAGAAACAGCAACTAAAAGTATATCAAATTCTTCTCCAACGCTCATTTGTGCTAGGTATATAACATAACCACCCATGCATTGCTTCTTCTCATCTGTTGGTATACCCCTTTGAACCAGAACGCCGTATTAATGCATCTCATGATATCTGACCCATGTACAAAATCAATATTGTTCTTGTTACTTTCTTCGGCGGAATCTACTATTGAAGCCTGGTCCACCTTTAGCACCGTGATTCCTAAGCTTCAGTCTTTGGAAGTTTGCATGAGCCAGCTCATTCACCTTTCGTGCTGCTTTCTTGACAGTACCCTCCTTCTTCTGCGCGGGCTTCTTCTTCTCAACTATCTCATCGAAATCGAATCCAGCATCCTCGCCATCAGCTTGTGTCTCATCGTTTTCCACATCGCTTTGGGAGTTTCTTGTCATGTTCTCAGGTCTATTGACACGGACTGGACGCATCTTGGCCATTCTTGTTGTTCGCTTCTGACCCTTCTTCTTATATATCCTCGTAGGGTTGTCTCCCTCCACTGGGCTGTCGTACACACCTTCGTCATCAAATCCGCCAAGAGGCAGTTGCCGTATCTCGTTATCGTCAACCAATACATCGTCCTTAGGTTTAGACGGGAAAAGTGTCTTTGGCTTTGGTTCGCTCGTTCCACCATCCTCAATATCGCGCAATGCGTCGAGATCGTCATCCAGGTTTTCCTCTTCAACCTTCCGGAGACTTGCCACAATTTCGCTGAGACCTTTTGTGAATGGTTTGCGTGGTAGCCTTAAGGGAGCTGGGGCATCAAAATCACCGTTCTCCTCCAGAACAGGTAAAGTATTGCGCTTCAGAAATGCCGGTGTATCGAATTGAAGCTTCGATACCGAGGAAGGTGTGTCAGCATCCTTGTTTCCGTCTTTGTTCTTTAATGGAGTCATGAAGTGGTTCAGTCGCTGTCGTTTGCTGGACGACATGGGTGTTCGGCCGAGCCTTTCTTCGTCGTCATCATCCGTTGCTGCTGACCTCTTACTCGGAGTTGCATCCATCTTGCGGGCGGATCCCGTCTTGGTCACAGAATCCCCCTTTGATGGTGTTCCCAGCTCTTTCTCTACAAGCAAGTCGAAAAGCCCAAGTACCTGGCCATCTCGTTGTGGTGTCGGGCCAACCGAGGTCACAGACGCGGGACTGAACAATTTCCGTGATATGGCTGGGGTATTCATGAGATCATCATCGTGCTGTTGGGTACGATTCTTGGCCGGAGTTTCGATATGCTTGTTCTGTTTTGTTGGCGTTTGTGCTGGCAGGCCATCTGATTTTCGCTTTGTGGACTTGGGGGCTTCCTTGGAAGGGAGTGGTATTTTGCCCAAAAGAACGTCGCGAACCTTGTTGTACTGCTTATATTTCGCAGCTGCCCGTTGTCAGAAAGATGATGCTCTATGGGGTTAGAAAACTTACCGATATCTTCGTTTGCTTTAATATCTCCTCTTCCTGGCTTCTGGCCGTCGTGTGATTTTGCCCATTCTGTTTCCCAAGTTTTTAAGTCGATGCGCAATTGCTGCGATTGACTTTCATATTCAGCTCTCGTATTTTCATCCATGTTTATGGCTTTATCATTGCGTTAATCAAAAGTTGGTGTGATCTTGACTGAAAAGGAATAGACAGCATGGAGTTGGGTGATCATGAGGGGAGTAGACATGGAATTGAGTGTCGCGATTAATTTAGCACATACAACGCGTAAACGCTATAGTGATTACAACGCAAGACGCGAACCACTCAACGCGAGCTCCACATTGTCATGACGGGTACAAGCAGGCCGGGGGGTCGGAAAGGGTTGCGACGCTAGGCACTATGGAACACTAACAATACTAGGTACCTAAGCAGGTGCATTGCATCCATAGAAACCGATGCTGATTTGGTGGTCACTCACCTCGAATTCCACTATAAGTTAGTAATTCCATCTATCATGTAGTTATTATCTATCCTCATCACTCTCACTGCAACATCTTTGCTTTCTTGCGTCGGACCGCTTATATCCCATTGCAACCTCATAGATACTCTGGGCGCCGCATATCTTCGAACCCCGTGCAGATTATGGAAGTAGCACAGCATGCAGACGATCTACAACGCCAAGTCCTTCAAAGCACTCTCGACGAAATCGCGACTCGGCAAGAAGACGTCACCGACTGCTGCGTCATTTGCCTCGAGAGCATCACCGAAGTCTGCGAAGCCATCCCTTGTCATCACCGAAACTTTGACTATATCTGTCTGATTAGCTGGCTTGAACAATCGCCAAGATGTCCCCTTTGCAAAGCTGTAGTCTCTCAAGTTCACCACGCCCTGGATGAACCTGTCGCAAAGATCTATATCGTTCCCAAAGCTGCTCCAGCACCCGAGAAGCAGCAATCCGATCATAGGCCATATGCGCCATCTACTCTTCGTCGTCAAATTCCTCCGCGACGACGTCCTTATGCCCGCCGATCTCGTTACGAATCACCCAGCTTGAGCCCATCAGACGAGATCGCACGACGAAGAGATGTGTATCGCCACAACCGATATTCGAAGCACGTAGGGACAAATAGACTGTCCAGATATCGTGAATTGACTCCGGCTGTTTTCTGCGCAGATAATGAATTGGTATCGCGTGCACGCATGTGGATTCGGCGGGAGCTTCAAGTCTTTCCCTTCTTGAGTCCTAATGCCAACGAGACTGAAGCGAGACCTAGCCCGAATACCCCTAGGAATGCCGTGGAGCAGCGAAGAGCCAACAACGCCGAGTTTCTTCTTGAGTACATCATCGCCGTTTTGAAGTCTGTGGATATCATGGGTAGCGCTGGCCAGGCCGAAGAGATGATTTCAGATTATTTGGGAAGAGATAACACGCGGCTCTTTTTACATGAGTTGAGAGCTTGGCTCAGGAGTCCATACACGAAATTAGCCGACTGGGATAGAGCTGTCCAATATGAAACGTCTGCCCAGGACACTCTTGGAGTTGACACAGAACAGGCAGGCAACTCAAAATCAAGTTCAAGGCAAAATCAACAGGAAATCAAATATAGAAATTCTGGCAACTGGAACTCTCCCCGAGGACAAGGAGATTACTATCGCCCTGGAGGCCGTTCGCAACAACCGAGAGGAGTACACAGGCATGAACCATATACTAGACGGTACAGCAGAGATTCGTAGAGTACAGTATGTAGTTGGGCTTTAGATATGGATATGATACCCGGGGAAGAACCCCCATCTTCATGAATGATGGTAATGAATTACAAATCAAAAAAGTTCCTTTCGTTGCTGCCTTCTCTACCTGAACGATGAGCTTGGGGCTTGCTGCTTAGCGGGCGGAGTTCCGCCCTCTCATTGAAATCCTATGAATTCTATCCTTGACTTTATAGAGTATTTAAGATGTCCAAGATGCTGAAAATTTTTTGAATACGAAGCAGCTGATATTGTATTCGTTAATCTCATCACGTTTGAGCCTTTTCGTTCCTGTGTCTCTCATTCATCGAATTTCTTTGCAAAAGAAGTCGACCATTCTTCGCGCCAGCAACATCATCATGCCTACAATATATATAAACGTCATCTCTGATCCTGTCTGTCCCTGGTGCTTTATCGGTGCCCTCCGTCTCTCTCGCGCCATAACTCTTTATCTCAAAACCGTCTGCTCCAGCGACACTATTGTCACCAGGTGGCACGCGTACCAACTCGATGCTGACACACTCACTCAACCTCTCGTGTCAAAAATGGCATCCAAATGGGGCATTGATCAAGTCCCCGCTGTGAAGGCCCGCCTCAGCGGCATTGCGAAGAGAGAAAGCCTTGAGTTCAATTTTGACTCGACAATTGGGAACACGAGAGATGCGCATCGGCTGGAGAAGTTAGGGAGGAAGGTTGGATTGGAGATGGAGGTTGCAATGGAGGTTATGAGGATGTACTTTCTAGGAGGAGGGGACATAACAAGCAAAGAAGATTTAGCTGGCGCAGCTGAGAGAGCGGGTATTAATAAGGGTGAGGCGAGGGCATGGCTGGAGGGTGATGAAGGGGGCGAAGAAGTTGACGCTGAGGTGACTGAGATGCAGAGACTTGGTATCAGAGGTGTCCCGCGATATACCATGAACGATAAGTTCACGATAGATGGGGCAGAGGATGTGGGGGATATTTTCGAAAAGTTGGTTATGGCACGAGAAGAAGCTCTTACCCAGGAGTCCCCAGGCATATAGTTGCAACCTATACATCACCCGACTCAGACAAATCATATACGATGTAGAATAAACCATCTTCATATCTCATAAGGGTATCATATCACTGCTCTCCACCTCACATTCTCATCAGTCCCCCCAAATCCTTCTCCATCTGTCTCAATCTCACCTGCAACTCCCTCTTCTTAATTTCCATCTCCTTCGCCTCCTCCTCCTCCCGTCTCAAGTCCTCCTCAGTCCACACATCGCCCTCGCCCTCGCCCTCGCCCTCGCCCTCTTCTTCTTCTTCATCGAAGTAATCCCGATGATCAAGACTAGCCAGTTGTTCTGCCTGCTCCTGAACTCGCGCTTCGTAATATGCTGCTGTGTTCTTTCCGTGCGCATGTTTGCTCCTTAGTGTAGCAATGCGCTCTCGCGCACCAGGTAACTCGTACACATCACAGAGCTTCTCCGCGCCGCGAAGGAGGACGTTGACGTCTACATCGCCTTTGCGGTCCGACTCTCCGCGCCGCAATTCCTCATGCATTTGGCCGCCCAGGACAGCCGCCACGGCGGTCTGTCGACGAGGATGCGTACCTGTCCGCTGCGGAGGTCCTGTGGTTACCTCACCCGAAGCTACGTTAAATACAGTCTGGCGTCGACTCGAGGACTTCTTCTTCTCTGGTTCGATAGGTTTGAGGGTCGTTGGAGGTGGAGGAGGCGGTGGTACGGAGAAGAGGGCGCGCTCGTGAGGTTCGGTGTCACGAATGATGGATGTGATATCATGATTGGAAAGCAAAGCATTTGTGAATATTTTTGGCTGAGGAAATCTGGATGTAAGGGTTTAGCGGTGAACAACTAAGTAAGGGCTGGCAACTTACGGGAGGTCGTTGATGCCCTGACAGGAATATCTAATCTGTTCAAGGTGCGCCGAGATAAGCGACATAGTGCAAGATTGTCAGGTCAATCTAGAAGGGATGAAATGTCTCTGGTGAATATCTTCGGTATGAACATGTACACAGCGTTGTTAACGGAGGGAATTAACACTTTCAACATGTATTTAGTTGAATTCTAGGAGATGATAGTGTATGGATGATAGTGGAGTTTCAAAACAATGGGCGCGGGCAGCTCTTATCGATAAGCGATCCACTCACGGTGACTTACACGTCTCAAGACGACTTGTTCACCATATTGAAATAACATGATTTGATCATGGACACGTGAGATTGAGCATTTACTTACTTTGTTACTGATCTTACTGCTAACATTGACTACAAGTCAGTTCATGGCCTTCAATTTAATAACTGCTGTTACATTTACCACAGGTGAGGTTCACAGAGTCCCCCTTGCGATCTACCTCAACAGAGGCAATTGATCATCGCATGAAGAAACCAATTCAAGGCATAGTTAGTGTCTTGGGTTTACCCCTGTCCCTGAATATCTGCCAAGCCGAGGTCTCATACATTTAGTCAACTGGTCTTGCTTCTATTTACCAGACAGAAAAGACGGGACGGGACGCAAGAGCTAACAACACCGCTGCTAGGCCACGGTGATGAAGGTCACCGACATTTCGATTGTGTACATGTCATGTCATGACACAAGCATTGAGAGATGACACAACCGGGATAAGGAACTCCGATCTATCCCAATCTCATATTGCTTCATAATAATGATGGAATGCCAAAGGAGGACTCTTGAGCGCCTGCTAGACTTCACTCGTTTTCCTCCGCACACATAATCGTTCTTCCGCATTCAAACAACATCCATCTTATGCTTGCATGTAACAAATAGTAAAAATCTAAAGGTATCCCAATGAAATCCAATGCGACATTCCCGTATTCGCCTTGTTGTGTTAAGCCTCGATGCTAGTTCTATGCAAAACATCCAATATCATTTTATCTGTCCAATGTTGTCCTCATCTTTTGATACCCGCCTAGCGCATAAACGAACCATGAAGCTTGGCCGAGGCGAAAGCAATTAATGGTCCGGCGTTACTGAACCCTGGCAGGCACAGGGGCTGGCTGGTCGGTGCGGGCGGTGTCATGCTTGTGTGTGTTGTTAAAAGGTGAGTCGTCGTCGTCGTCTTCAGAGGGACCCCTGGTCGCCTCCTGTCCTCGTAATGTCATTAATGGCAATGCCCATAGTGGCCAGGGCAGCTCGAAGATTGTTATGGCTGATATAGTGTGTACGTCGAGCTCTAACTTGAGTCCATCTCCATAATTTCTATGGCCCAATAGGGTAGTTCCCTGGCTAGATCCTCATGCGCCACAAGCTCATCCTCACTCGAGTCAGGTTCCTCAAGTTCCTCGATTCGCGCAGGAGGTGGAGGGGGGTCGTGGAATAACAGACTCGTTCGGTGCATCTTTCTCCGCATGCGACGTGCGCTAGAGCCGACCTCGTTGGCATCAAGTCCTTCGCCATCGTCTTCTGAATCGCTGAGTTCGCTGTGTGTTCGTTTACCAAAGCTGCTACCCATGCTCATTCGACGTATTCTCTTAAGTCGCTCTCGGTGCTTAAGGAATATCGCCTCTTCGTCAGGCATACCTTCAGGATCAGCCCCTTGCTCGGTTTCCGACGTTTCGTTGCTGCAATTGAGGTTTCGGAAATCCTTGACCATAGTTTTATGCTCTTTTCTATGTCTTGATCTTGATCTTGAGCGACTGCGGTTGGATTCGATCTCGGTGGGCTGTAAGACATCCAATCCGTCACAATCGCTGTCCATAGGGTCAACATCTTCGAGCGTGAAATCGTGAGCAACTGTCGCAGTAGTTGTAACAGTGATATGAGAGGCTTCAACTTCGTCAGTAGCCCCGGACTTCTCTGATTCTGCGTCTGAGTCAGATTCAGAAGTGTCCGAATCACTAGAACTGTCGGTGTCATTGTCAAGGTCAACATCAGAGTCATCAATCGGTGAGGACACAACTGGGCCGGTAGCATTTCCCATACTGCGTATACTTGGACTTGCCGACTCATCATCGTCTGCGCTATTGCTATCCTCATTGCTGCTGTCGTCGTCGTTCATACCAGACGAGGAAGACGAACGGGGACTCAGCTGTTCCGGCCCTAGCGAAGGTCGATAACTGAATTGATGGCCATCGCCAACTGGCCTGATGTTAGGATCCGAGTCCAAGGGTTGGAAATAATCGTGGAAGTCAGGTTGGCGCCTTGGTTTTAGACTGGTTTTGCGAGAGAAAGGCGGCGACGTGGTGGGTGTCTCTGGGGGCGAGTTTGGGTCGGCGGTGAGAGGTTCATCCTGGGTTTGTACTTGGGCTTGAAGTTGAGCGACATTGAGGTTCGGCGTCTCGGGGCGCCGCCGAAGGTTGCTGCTCTTTTTCGGCGGCATGGCTGATATGGTGTACATACAAGACCTTGGGATTGAGGTCTAGTAAGAAACGTATATATGATATGAGACTAAGGCAGAACCCAATTGAGTCAAAATAATTTTTGCTCGGCCAATAGATAGAAAAGCCGTCTGAGGCCGAGTATGGAGTGTTGGGAAGATCGTCAACACGGCAAGTCGAATCGATTTTGGAAGATATCTTATCGATCAACGTAGAGTCAAGTATGTGTTGGACAGGCGGTTTGGTAGGCGTTGATGTGGGGTAGAACAAACGGATTGAAGCGAGCCGACCCGGAAGTAAAGAGAGTGAAGGTGAAGAAGATGTTCTTGAATGAGGCGGTAAGATTGGTGTGATGGTGGTATTGGTCAAGACAACAATGCAATGTCTTGACTTGGTGCGAAGGTAGGAGAGGATAAGAGAGAAGAGAAGAAGAAGAAAAATTGTAACCGTCGACTACTGCAAGCAAGACAATGCAAACCCAGTCCAGGTATGCAGCGAATAGTGCCGGTTTGGGGCGTGGGTGAGAACGTGGGTGTGAGTGAGACCTAGAGCTAGAGCTCGAACGTGGGTGTCGTCGAATATCGACGTGGGTGTGGTTGTGTTATGCAACAGTGGGTTAGGTAGCTAGACAAGACAAGATAGAGATGGGATCCAGTACTACGCGGGGCTGCCAGCAGAGCATAAGAGGATGCAATGCACCCAAGTGGTCAAAGGTGGGAGTAGGAGGGGAACGTAGATGGAGTCGATTGGGCCCCTGGCTCAAGTCTGCCTTTGATACGGTGGGTGATTTGGCGATATGCCTCCCTTCTGGGGCCCTCGATAGTGTAGTGTAGGCAACACAAATAATGATGCCAGCACTGACCCTGCGTTCAGGAAGATCAATTGGCTCGATCAGGGGAAGTCAGAAACAAGAATAGAAGGCTCAAGGAACCCAAAAAGAAGAAGCGGAGGTGAAGACAAAGACGTGGGACAGAACAAGCCAAGGCCTGGTCTGTTCGCTGGGGGGTGGTCCCGTCAGGTTCAGGTCTTCGCTTGGTTCAACTTTAGGCCTCAACCCAATCTATACCGATATTTGAGTTGAAGAGCTAGTAGGAGACGATGATAATACACAGTAGCAAAAGAAATGGTTGGGGTGATGAAATCAATCAATCAATGCGATTGTCGTCGAAGATAAACAATAGCGATAGCGATAGTCAGGGAGTCAGAACCCAAAGGAGAAACCTCCAGCACGGAGAAGATGATATGCGACTTGTGTTTGGGGTCATGATAAGTCTTTGTTGTAAAAGATGACAGGATATATCCTGGAAGAGGGACAGAGAGCAGATAAAAAGAAGCCCCGGAGAGATCTTTTCGGTCCGCTTATCGCAATATGGATCGAATTATTGATTCAGTCAGTTGCAGGCCCCTACCGCGATAGCCCAGGTGAGCGATGTGGGCAGTCAAAGCTCCGTCCTGTCTGTGCAGTAGAAGAACCTCGCCGTCGAGATTAGTATAGCGTTGGTTGTCAATCCTGTTTCTGGTTTGCCTTTCACTTGGAACGAAGCGTTTCAAGCGAAGATGACAAAAAGGAAAAATAAAAAGAGGGAAAATAAAAGAAGGGGGAGGAAGGCGATAAAAGAAGAAGAAACAAGTCGGGAGGGGGGTAAATAAAAACAAGAATAAGCCCTGAAAGGAGCAGCGCAGTCCAACCCAGATGCAATGCAAGTGAGATGGAGCGAAGGATGTACGAGCAGTGGGCAGGAGTCAGGAGGGGTCAAACTTCAAACGAGGTTTAACAGGCTGCTGAATTGAGGTGATGAGCGAATGCACAACAGAAGAAATCGACTCGATGTATGTCAACAAAATGGTACCAGTCTAGTACGGGCCAGCACAGCGATGATCGGGCAACCTCACTGTAAGTCGAGCCAGAGCCGATCAACGGCAGACCAGACGATGTGCCGGTCGAATGACGAGCTGTAGGGATATGAACGGCAGATCAACCACTCGATCAATTGTTAGCGAGGCTAACCAGCTAATAACCAGACTGAACACCACAGACAAGCAGCGATAAAAACAGAACCCTACTGGTCTTGATTCGACCTCAAACTAGACGGCAATAAACAAGGACAGCCCTTGCATACAAGCCTCAACCGCGGGACAGTCTGGTCTGGTCTAGCACAATAGCGGGTTGAAGTTAGCGATCTTCTCTGGAGAAGCGGCTCTTTTTCGTTTGTGTGCAAAAGGACAAAGCAAGCGTGGACTGTATGTAGTATGCGTACCGGGGCCGGGGCCGGACTCGGATCGGGTCTGTGCAGAAAATTGAAGAGGTTGGGCTGCCGGCCTTGGGATGGATATCAATGTCTTAAACGGTGAAACCTGAGTGGCCCAGGTAAGATCTTGCGCCGCAGAGATGTTTCTTAGCTTAGTTCTGACCGTCTAACACTGGCTGTTTCTGCCTGTGTCTGCCTGTCATATGAAAACTACAGACTTAGCTTCCGAAGCCTTTGAGTTGCTGTGGCTCTACGTGAGACAACGGGCGGGAGTATCTCTTAGGCGTTGGAAAGTTCACTGATAGGCAAAAAAATTATGCTTGTAAACTGGAATTTTAAGTTTCTATTCTTACGAAGATTCCAGTTCAGGCTTATGCAGTCGCCTTTTTCTTTCCTGTGCACTGGGGTGAGTTCTTTGGCGTACGTATGTGCAGTTGGGGGCCAAAGCGTAAGCGTTAAATTGACAAATGTGTATAAGTTCAGGTAATCAGCGTGAAACCAACAAGACCGAAGACCGAAGAGACTCAGTTGTCACAGCATAGATCGAGTTGAAGGAGGTATCGATGAGCCCACGGACATATTCAGCAAAAGTCTTATACACTGCTTACACATGTCCACACGACGAGTGCAACTTACCCTAGCCTGTCTTGGCTGTGTAATAGTCCAAGTACTATGTGGTTGATACAGTCCACGAAAACTGTGCTGTAGACACCTGAAAAGTATAGATATGATTCAAAACCCTAGACAAAAGGAACGGGCCGCTCTGTCTGTTTCCGCCCATTGAAGATTCATGTGAAAGACAAGGAGAAGGAGTCGATATTCGCCGAGTCGAATCGAGTCCAGCCCTGCGCAGTCTAGCCCTGCACAACTAGCGTTGGGTCTTTGCCAACACATAACAACCTTCAAATGGAAGCTGGATAATACCTAGACTACACAAGAAGAGTCTTTGCCGAGTGGGAACACATTTTTGAACCCTTGTACATGGATCGGACAAAATAGAATAAAATAAGTCGCCTCCAGAACGAGCGTGAATATCACGCTCGAGCCTGATGGGACTGAATGAAAAGAACATCGCTTCTTCTAAGCGCCGTCGTGGACCAACAAGACAAGGGGCATCAGCGACATGGCACGACTTGGGCAGCAATGCTCAAGAGGTCCAAGTTAGGGTCTCTTTGGTTTAATCCACAACGAACCGGATCTGACCAGAAAAAATCCGACAAGGGACTGGTTATGTTGGTCTATAGGAATGATGTACTGTCATAGATTGTATTCAGGCTTTTGACACGTTGGTGTGACTCTTGCCCTTAATTTTCTCAGTGCCCATCCTACGTCCAGTTCGGCCATGGTGAATACCATGACACTTCTAATGAAAATGTAACATAATACGACAGTTCAGCTGGGGTAATTGATCCAATGTCGGGCTCTATCTTTCTGGCCTCGGAATGCAAACGATGATGAGCTGGCGAAGATCAAACACAAATAGGAGACTCGGTGCGGCGCTCAACTTGCATTCACGCAAATTCTCAAAGCAGAATGGATTTTGGGCACATGAAGTATACAAGGTGCAGAACGTGATAAACGTACGATACGTACTGGATAAATAGGTACATGCTTACCCATTTCGCTCATGATGCGAGGTACTTCTAAGATCCTAAAGGTACCAGTACGAGTGCCGATACCCATTGTTCGGTACCGAGACGCTGCTCGAGGGGGCTACCATCGTCATTACGCATCTGCGAATTCTGTATCTGCGAGGAATCGGATCCTCCAAGTTCTATCCTGCAGAGTTTGACAAAAACTGGACTGAGAGTCCAGAGTGTGCCTATCGCAAGAGCACACGTCTGATGGCATCATCGTGTAGCACTGGTTGTAGTCAACCGTCCCAATGAATGGCACGGTACGCTCATCGTACAGAGAGGCTAAACTTTCGCTTATCGTTTTGACGTTTTGCAGCTGAGACAGTCCGTATAAATCGGGACGTCAAGGTCAAGGACTATTGCTGTCGTGTGCGACTTTCTTGGTTTGAACCACTGGCCTGTGTAACTATCTGATGACGCTGAGCTGTGAATGATCACACTTCAACATCCTAAGTGAGGACAATGTGAGGATATCTCTATCCAATAGCTACTATGGTCAGTTTGGAGCGTTATCATAAGTAACGAAAGTTCCAATTACGGTTAAATCTTAATTAACCCTAAATTTATCATGATGATGAATGAGGCGTAGAATGACAACTCAGTCTAGTCTGCGATAAACCACTTCCCGGACCGTGGGCGGAGACAAACGGACGGGATTGCCCCGCTCCCCCATTTCATCGCTCCGCGCCGCTGAAACTCAAATTGCAGTTAATTGGTGGGCGATTCAGTCAACAAAACAAACCATTTCCTTGCACATCTACCATCCACAATGGTAAGTAAAAGCAATACTACGTGTCACCAAAAGATCACAGTAGCTAACAGCTATATTTCATCTAGTCTTCGGACTCAAAACCACAAGCACGCAAGCGTGGTCGGCCCGCAAAGGCGTCCAAATCTGCTGCCATGAACGCGTCGCAAGATCATCCCGATGAGTACGAGGCCGATAACGAAGAGCCTGTGCTACCGAAGCAGCGAGGGCGGCCAAAGAATCTAGCACAAGAGGATGCGATACAAGAAACAATAGCTCAGGATGGTAACCCTCGAAAGAAGCGCGGTCGGCCATCTCTAGAAGACATGACTGCGGAAAAAACAACAGAAGACGTATCACAACCGAAGAAAAAGCGCGGTCGACCCTCACTCGAGAGAAATCAGGATGAACGAGAGCCAGAGCCAGGAGAAGTAGAGAATGAGGTGCCACGGAGACGAAAGCGCGGTCGTCCTGCGCTCGGAAACAAAAACGACGATGCGCCAGAGCCAGAGCCAGAGCCAGAGCCTGAGCATAAGGTTGTAGAGGAAGAGGCGCAAGTGACGAAAAAGCGTGGGCGTACTAGGAAGAACCAAGATGTCGAAGAGCCTGAGCAACCGGCAGCAGAGAAGGAGAAGCAATTTAAGAGGAAACGCGGCCGCCCTTCTCAAGAAAAGGGCCAGAATGATAAAGAACCTGAGCAAGAAGTAGCGGATAGTCCTGAGAAACCACGGCGCAAGAGAAACACCAAGGGAAATCAAGTACAACAGCCAGATGAGCAGCAAGAAGAGGAGCCTGAACCAGAGCCAATAGAAGCCCAGCCAGCTCGCAAAAAGCGCCAACGCAAAGCGCCAGAATCTGATCCCGAAGAACATGGTCCAGAGGAAGAGGAACAGCAGATAGAACGAAGCCCACGAAACTCCCTAGGTAATGGCAGGGGAGATACAAGAAAGAAGGGGCGCAAGGCGGAAAAGTCCAAGAAGACAGCCCGCGCATCACAAGAAAACGCAGAGGATCAGCAACTCGATAAAAATACCAAGGAGCGGGGACAACGAAAAGGAGGTAAAATGCAAGCTGAAGACGCCGGTAAATCTGTACCCGAGCCTGAACAACAAGGACAAGAACAGGACGCGAACAAGAAGAAGCGCCGCGACAAAAATGACGCGCCCTCTGACTCGGATGGATCACTTCTCTCCCCACCAAAACCATATCTTCATATCGCCCCTTTTAAGCGCACCATCCGCTCCTCTCACATCGCCGCAAAGTGGTCTCCCCTAATCGGATCGTCCCTCTTCGCAGCGACATCCATCCTCACACTTGCCCAGCGACCCATCCTCCAGCGAACAGCCACGACTCGCAACCGACGTGACCATGCGACCGCAGCGCTGAACCTCGTTTCTCGCCGCATAGAACGCAAACTCGACCGCGGAGTTCCCTTCCCACCTGCATCCTCGACGACAAGTACTCGGCGTCGCGCAGATGCAGACGGGGGTCGCGCGATGGAACTCGACTTCGAAGCAGTGCTTGACGGGAAGCAGGCGTTGGAGAGACAGCTCCACCCGGGAAAGCATGCGGTAGTGTTGCTGAAGGCTGAGAGGGACAGGATGGAGAAGGAGCTCGAGAAGGACTATGAGGAGTTGAGAAGTCTAGAGGCAAATGCGAGGGCGCAGACGAGAGAGCGCAAGGATTTGTTTCGGAAAGCACATGTTCTGGCACCGACCTCACTACTCAAGAAGCAGGGCCAGGATACACAATTAGTGGCCAACAACAAGGAGGGAAGCCTCAAAGTAAGTTGATTATCATTGCGTTCTAAGCCTACATTAAGATCTAACGCTCGGTAGGACCTACTCGATACATCCCTCGAACCTCTCGCGCTTCAACTCTCCGGCCACGTTGATAGTATCCGTGGGAACCTTCAGCAGGCTGAGGGTGTCACGCCACAACTCAGCCGTACAAGAGCAGCGCTACAAGACGTGTTGCAGCAATATCTAGATAGCGATACCTACGAGCAGGTCCTCCTTGGTTAGCGCTGTGTACGATACGATGTAATGGAATGGCATTCTGCATTATGAATAGACGAGCGAAGCGTCTGGATTTTCTGTTCCGAATGGATTTGCGTCACGGCTAGCTTAGCCTTACCGAGCGACGGTATTGGGGATGCCAATGATAGATATTTTTGGGCAAGAGAAAGCTTTGTATATCAGTTGTAGGTTAGTTATGAAACATACTTAATAGTCACAATAGAAGGGAGCTCTGTTCACCAAACACATCTCCTATTACAAAGTATATACAGTGAAGGGAAGATATACATGGACAACAAACTCAAAGAGACACAGCGTGAGCCACGAAGCCTCGGCCACACACATATATATATAAAGCACAATCCAAGTCTATCTATCCATAAAACGTTGTACAGTGCCAAATAACCCTATCCAGACTTCAGTTCAAAGGGAAACAAGAGGTTGCATAGGAAAAAGGCATTCGCTTTGTAGGCAAGATAAGACAAAGTTCATGATTCTCATTGAGTTGTTTCGGGAAAAGGAAGCAAGCAAAAAATAGATTGTCATACATCCAGGAGAATAGTGTAAGCCTATCCGAGGGAGCCCTTCCTTCACTAGATGCCTAACCAAGAAGTGACCAAGTGGTGATTAATGTACAGACGAGACTTCATATACATGTGAATTGTCCGCGGACATTTAACGGAGACGGCGGGAGAAGCCAGTGGGCTTGGCGTAGCCACCGGTAGCAGTGCCGTTAACGGGGTAAGGGACAACAGTGACGGTAGCCTCCAGAGTGGTGGTGGTGTCGCAGATCTCATCCTCAGAGGAGTCGTCCTCATCATCCTCAGAGTCATCACCCTCAATGGCCTTGTCAGTAACAGTAGCATCAGCACCGTTGGTCTTGGCAGCCTCGGGGACAACAGTAACGTAGACAGTGGAGGCAGGGGCAGTGACGGTGACGGTCTCAGGGACACACTCGCCGCTGCCGTTGTCAGAGCCAGAGCCGCCGTTGTTGGAGCCGTTACCGCTGCCGTTGCCCTTGGAGCCATCATCCTCACCCTCACTCTTGCCGGTGCTGTAGCCATTGTCACCGCCGGTGGCAGGGCCAGTCTCACCGACACGCTGAATGGTCTTGGTGATGGTGCCAGTGGTGGTCTTAGTGGTGGTGGTGGTGGTATCATCCTCGGGGGTGCCGTTGCCCTTGGAGCCGTCGTCGGTGACCTCAGGGCCAGCAGGGACGGTCAGAGTCTTCTGGATGGTCTTGTGAATGGTGGTTGTAATGGTCTCCTCACCCTGGGTAAGAGTGACAACCTGGTCGGTGGTGTAGTCGGAGACAATAGTCTTCTCAGCGGGAGGGGGGTAGGCACCACCAGTGTTCATGGGAACATCGGCAGTGATGGTCTTGCCAGTAACACCACCAGTCTCAGCATCGTGGAGGACGGAGGTGTAGATGGAACTGGCCTCAGAGACAGGGCAGACAACCTCGGTGAGGATGACGGTGTGAGTGGCAGTGAGGGTGGTCTTGTCGGACTCGGGAAGCTGAGCAATGGCAGTCTGATCACGGCTGGGGCAGTTGGTGACGGTGGGAGCGCAGCTGGTGATGGTTTCGACGACGGTGGTCTTGACGGTCAGAGTGGTCTGAGAGTCGGTTCCATTGTAGTCTCGGCGGTAGTGTGCGTGCTGAGGGAACTGGTAGGCGTTGGCCACGGCGGCGATCATGCCGATGCTAGCGACGACGGACTTCATTTTGAAGATTGGGTGTGTATGTTTTTTTGCGGTAGGCTCAGTTTTGTCTATGACAACGTAGATACGATGTAATGGCTGTAGAAATCGATTCCACAGTTCAGGTAGCGAGCAAGACACAGTTTTGCTTCACTAAAGAAAGTATTCAAGTTGAAACGCGAGAAAGCGCAAGTTGCTGTAGAGCTGGAATGATCGTAATGGCAAAGCCGAAAATGAATGTAATAGTCACAATTGAGACTGAACGAGTGTGTAGTTGAGATAGACAAGACTGGGAGGCAAGAGTAGAGTCGAGGCAGGATGCGGTAGATATTAAGAGAAATCTGGAGTCGGGGGTAGTACAAGCTGGGCTGAAGCGCCTCTTTTTAGCTCTATGCATCTTTGCAGGGTAAGGAAGCGAAAGTAACCACAAAACGACGGACTGCCAAGATGCTTCGAGCATGGGTAGGTGTTGTGGTCCACCGAGAAGCCCCTTGGATATTGGAGACGGGACAGGGTATGGCATCTAGAGCTTGGTCCTTGGTCCTTGCTTGGGATGAAAGAGGACCGTACCCACTAAGTACACTCGTGAACCATGCTCGGGTCTTCCATAACCGCAGCTAGAGGAGTGTTAGCACAAGCACGTCTTGTGCGGCCACTGATTGAGCATGTGCGTTACATCAGTTATTAGCTGAAGTGTTGGCGTTTGCACAACGACTGACTAGAGCGATGAGCCAGTGTCAGTGCGAAGAGGGCGCAAGTGAGCCGACAAGGTAAAGCGTTAATATCTCATATGTCTTAGTAAGAAGGCACCATCATCCTCATCCGCATCCTTCAATCCTGTTTGGCGGTCTCGTCGGCTGCTGCGGCGTTGATGTTGTCGAGATGGACATGGATATGATTTGATTGGAGATGTTAAAAGACCAACGGTTGGAAAAGAACGAGGTTCAGAACCCGGTGGGGCGTCGTGGCGCTTCCCTCAAACGGCATGGTTCAGGGGCGCGGTAGGCTCTTCGGAGGCGGGCTACCGGGGTGTACGGTCAGGGGATTTGGAGCTAAAGAAGCACATTTTTGGTGAGCGAGCACCCTGCAATTTGGCAATGCCATTGCGACTCAGGTCGAGGCAGGACAGGGCAATTAATTGCATTTTGATGATTGTTCATGCTATATCAGAAAACAAACATGGATATCATTTTGCTGTTAAGTGAACTCCTCTAAAGCAGTTATGTTTGATGCTATTCGAATTTGATACGTAAGCATAAAAATTATGTTTCAAGGAAAGAGTTCCTTCTCTTCTCTTCTTCTTCTTCGTCCACGTCCTAGCGCCCACCACGTCACTTTTTTATGCAGGTACCGTGCAGAGCCTGAGACGCCACGCGGGCCAATTAAACTATCAGTCCTTAGGCCATGACCCTCCCAAGACTCTTGCTGTTCTGGCGCACGCCACTTGAAATTACCTCTGCGAATAAGATGAGGACGACTTCAAGTCTGGGTGATGAAATATTTCGGTGAGCGCCTCCGGATACTGTGCCTGCTTGTTGCACTGCATCTTATTGATACCAAGCCACTTACCCCTATAGCGTACGGTGAGCATCCCCCAGATCAGTTAATCTCAGCCTTGTACTCCGTACTCTGTATGCTCTGAGCATTCTCCTCATCAACATCAGGTGCTCCCTCCTGTATTATTCCGCGCTTGTCAACTCACTTGAAATCTCCGATGGGATCGGCATTGTAGTTCGTAGTGCGCATGAAGTAGATACCTACATATTAGTGCAACTCAAACTTGGACTACGGAGTATGGCAAGGCTATAGAGATTCCCGAATCTTGTTGTCAACCATCGCTTTGTCAGTCCTGACTCCTATGCCATACTAACAAAGACGGTGTCCAAACATAGAAAGCATGCATTCAGAAAAACAAAAGAAAAAAGAAAAAAGGAGGCCATCTTACTCAATCTCACCTCTGCCAAGCTCAACTCGCCGCAGGCTAGAGAAGAGGCTAGAATGACCCTACAACTCAGAAATCACTCAAGTCAGACATTCTCTTACACATATGTTAATGACTGACTCCCTGCAGTGACCTTCTGCTCTTGGCTCTCAGACAGGTTCCATAAAACCCTGCCCTACATACAAGGAAGAAACGAAAAAAAAAAGAGAAGGAAGAAGTAAAAATTCCATTCCCTTGCATGCTTGACCGCGATTTGACAGAACCTGAGAACCCAACTGCCCACTCACTCAAGTAGTGAACGATCTATTATTCTATGCCAAGCGGTTCCTCGGTTCTACTCTGTAGAATGACTCAGATCATTCCCGTTGACACGTCCTCTGCTAACTGGATCGCGGCTAAAGTTTTGGAGTCAAGATAGCTGTCATTTGAGACTTTTTGCTCAATTTCCTCGACATAAGCAAGAGCCCACGGTAGTATAAAAACGTGCACTAGTTAGTGACCACATCGCCAGAGACAGGATGCGATGCATGGTGGTTGTACGATGATCATGACAATATGATCTTCAGGAACAAGGTCGCGAATAGACCAGCCAAATCAATCGCCGAAGACTGTTGATTGCCCAAAGGGGTAACTAGGAGGGAACAGGAGTACGTAGTCTGGTAGTCTAATTGACGCCCGCTGACAGCAACCTCTTGGTTCTTTGAAGGCGTTGGTCTTGTTTGGTCCTGTTCCCTTGTATGAGCAAATTTTGTATTTTCATGCAGGTACCGATCCACAAGTCACAATAATCCCTCTTACACAACATCAGTAATGCGGTGTATCCCAAGTGCACTACCTGTATCTGACATGGACGTGTTTTTTAATGTCCATGTTTAGACTCGTATACTTTTCCCTCGTGTTTCATCTCAAAGCCACGCGCAGTCAGTCCGTTAGGTTATCCGTACTTATAACATCCATGTCACCCTGTCGTTTCAGCAAAGATCCATGGTCCCTGCCCCGTTTTCCATGTCGCAGAATAACAAGTTCCAATTCTTATTCCTCCGCTCCTACGAAGTATGTACCTTGCGTAGCAATGGCCCATCACCTCAACTCCACCGGTAAACTTTGGTACGACAACAAGGTTATTAATTCTTCCCGAGCTTTGAATGATTGATATTGGCTTCGAAAGCTTCGACTGATACTATATCGAAAACGCACCAAACAAGGGTTTAAAGTTCTCTTATATGGAGGGAAGCTACTTCCGAGATTATTGATTGTTTGCTTGA
Organism: Fusarium palustre; assembly: GCA_014899045.1. Classification (NCBI taxonomy): domain Eukaryota; kingdom Fungi; phylum Ascomycota; class Sordariomycetes; order Hypocreales; family Nectriaceae; genus Fusarium; species Fusarium palustre. The sequence goes on from JAAVUH010000199.1 coordinate 27,689, forward strand.
TTAATGTATCGTCTCATCTCGGTAATCAATTACTCTGGTCCGATTTGACCTTGGCGGATGATTGACCAACCAATTTTCTCAAGATGCCTCGGTCAAATCGATTCTACAAATCGAATCGAATCTCGTCAACACGGTCGCATTAATGCTCTGCGGCTCTTGAGCATATTTCAGCCTCCAAACCTTGTCGCCTGAGATTTTGTCTTTACCCCATGCCCATGGCACGCATCCTGGGAACCTCAAAAATCTTACATGGTCTCACAATCCACAGTCCAGATGCTGCGCCTTGTTATGTTCTCATCAGGTAGACGCCGAAATTGTCAATCATTTGCCGTGCTCGGATAGCGTGGGTATTCCCTTGGTCTCGATCTCATCCCCTCTCTCATTCCACTTCTTCGATCCTTGGCCGAGGCTTCCCAGACCCCTCGACCAGAGTTCCGCTCGGGTTCACATGAAGGCCTGCGAGCTTCGTAAGACCTGGGGGGTTGCTTTGGTCTTGCGCAGGCAGCATGCTTGTCATCTGCCAGGTCCCGAGACTTTCAATCACATCGTTCGCATGCTGTTGTACAAGCCCATCATTATCTGTCTGAGCCACATAACGCAAGGTCCTAACGATATCCTCTCGACTATCATCGGTAAGACCAAAGCCGAGTTTGCGGCCAGACTCCTTGGCTGCGTCAAGTGCCCTGACAAAACTCAACACGTTTAGAATTGCGGCTCTTCGTAAGATCGCTGTCTCCATCTCTCTTTCCATGGCTAGGATATTGATACAGAGATCAACACTTCCGGATACAAGCGTTGGGCCAATACCACCAATATTGGTTTCGACAGCAACGCCGAAGATAGAGAGTGCCGAAGTGCGAATTCGGACATCTTCGGTACCGCGCTTACTCTCCCATCCTTGGAGAATCTGTGCCAAGATATCATTCCTGGCCTTATCCTCTTCTGTTACTTCATCGTCAATATTCATATCGTCGTCGTCGTCGTCTTCATCTTCCTTTTTCTTCTTCATCTTCTGTCGCTTCTCATCACGAGCCTGTTTTACCATAGTCTTTGGTCGGTATCCACGCCGTCCGGCGATTGATAACAGTGTTTCGCTAACTTGCTGAGCAACATCACCTGAAAAGGTCTCTCCTAATCTCTGAATAACCTGTAACAAAGCCTCGCCAAAGCGCAACCTTACATCCGTGGTGGACTTTTCTTGTGCATCTAGGTAGTGGTCCAGTATTTCTTGCACAGAAGACTTGGGATGTTTGTTTGCCAGCTGCGTGTATACTTTGATGACTCGTAGGTTTATGTAGTCGTCGTTGTTCTCAAGTAGAGTCGACAATAGGACAGCGACAGCCGGGATATCAAGTATTGGGCTATCTCTCAATATGAGACTGGAAAGTAGATTCAGTCCTTCCGAAACAATGGGAGCTGGGTTATCATCACCTCCAGTAACATATTCCATCGCTAGTTTGTATGTTCGTTGATCTTCGATCTGCCTAGCGCTGGGGGCCGAGGCTGATCCCTCGTCCACTTCCATCTCATCTCGATACTTCAGAAGCAAGGCTAAATTTCTTGCCGTTGGTGTTATTTGAGGCCTGTCTTCGTTGCCCAGCCTTTCCAAGGCAGTTTCAACAACCTTGAGCTCCTCTGGTTTGATATGGGACTTCTGGAATGTCGGTGCTGTGATGACGAGATTGAGTAAGCTCAGCACCACTGCAAGGAGGTCATCTGCCAATCTCGATTGGGTGTCTGCTGTGAGAACCTGACATACCAGTTCCAATAACTGGTCGAATTGGCTCACAAGCTTCTCGGGTGCCTTGTCCATAAGCTTCTGTAGAACAGTTACTTCAAATAGGTCTTGGAGAGGTGAGCCCAATTTCTCGTCCTCGGGACGAACACCCATCTTGACATCTTCAGTTTGTTTGCCTGCCGCTTCAATCCAGCGTTTTAGCAGATCCATGAAGATGGACGACACTTCTGTAACAGAGCAAGCAGTCGCCACGCATTCAACGAGCTTCGCTGCTTTGTCTTCAAGCTCGTTCCAATTCAACTCGATGCCGGTTGTGGACTCGAGCCCACGAGGTTCCACAACTTCAATATCGCCATTGCCCCTCAGCCGGTATTCCCAGTGCTTTTCTGTTCCATCCGCAGCACCCTTGCAGAGAAGATTCCGTACGAAAGGCCGGACACTTTCGGCATTACCAAAAAGTCTTAGATATGCCTGTAGTAGTGTGCGGGCAGGCTGGACGAAGTTCTCTTCAGTGCTCTGCAACGGGTTGTGCCATGAAGCAAGCACCCATACTTGAATCAATACAAGCCTCAGGAGACGTCTGCATAGCCCGGGCGAAGAATTGGACATCACCAAGGTTTTGAGCCGTTGTAGCGATATCTTGAGGGAGTGAGATGCGACGAGGACACGGTCTCGGCTGAGATCGAGAATTTCTTCATCCTCTTGCTTGATGGCTGTGGATGCAGAGTTCGACATTGACCGCAGTGATGGGTTCAAGTCCTGTACTATCGGCTGAACGAAGGCATTCCATCCAGGTGACCCAGGCGCACCATATTGCTTACTCCCAAGGATGCCAAACCCCACAACCTGCGAGGCAGTCTTGGCCAGTTCAGGTCCAACAGTTCCGTCGATAAGTTCGAACATCTGCCCTGAGATGCCGTCAAACCACGCCTCCGGCGTTAGGCTAGCGGGAACTGAGGAGAGAAGTTTTGTCGCAACGGCAACACCTTCATGTGTAATACTGGCTCCCTGCTTCTGAGGCGCAGAGTCAGCATCCGGGATCCTGCCTATATTGCTGGGATGGACTGAGAAGACAAATTCCATAGTTCCCCGTACGCCACCTTGGCGAAGAGGAAGGAGAGTGAGGGTCCGAAGCACTGCATCCCGCAGCCATGGTGGAAGAATCGATGGTTTTATTAGTGCATTGAGAGCAGGGAGAAGCTTCCATATCGGTGTGCTTTATGATGTTAGTGACGTGTCAAGAGGGAGGAATGGAAGAAGACGTGACGAAACTTCTCGAGACGCTTCATACCTTTCAACGAGCTTGTTGTACTCTTCGATGCCCTTTTCCTTCTGCGTAGCAGTTGGATCAAAGGCCTTCTTACCCGCTTCGATTATGTCTTCTATTATCTTAGGTTGCGCGCCCGCAGATGGAGCGGATGATGATGAGCTCGCCATATTGTACAGTTTCTTGAAAGGACAAAGCTTGCTATAGGGTGTTTGTCATCATATTGACCCGCTGTACCTTCATGTGCGCCGAGCACTGTGATACTTTGTCCCCGCCAAACATGGGTACATGCCAGGTAGACGGGCGACAGGGGATGGCTTACGACAGTGTAGACGGTCTACTACCTACCCAGGTTAGTAGCAACTGCATTTGAAATTTCACTTTGGGAACGTTGTATATACAATATTTCAAGACTTTATGTATGCGCGACTCTAAAGATGAAGATTTGTGAATCTCAAACGTTGACACTGCCGCTGCACTGTCACTAGATACCAAGGTACCTACCTATCTACAGGTGGCTGGTTGGATCACGTGCATACGCGCTCAGAACTCCACCTCAAGTACCTGGTATCTAATCGCGTCTCTCTCTTCTTCGAACTCTCCTGTCAACAACCATTTCGTGATACTGATCAGTTTCTAGGATCTATACTGGAGACGCGATGGCTACCGCGAGGTCAAATGTCACACTGATCAGCACTCTGGCACCACGGTCGCAGTCAGGATGAACTCCCTCATTGCTTCTCAGCAAGTACATCAACACGCGCGACGCCTCCCCCACAGTCCGTTCTTCGTTTCTCGAAAGAGGTGTCTATTGCAGACCGCTCGTCTTTTTCTGGTTACCCTTCCATATGTCGCTCTCGAGCCTGTAACAGGACCTCGTGAATGCCGCAGCTGGATCATGGCGGGTAATGCGTCCTGTTTAGGATGTACCAGGCAGATGGGTGAACAACGTTCGGAACTTAACCCTAAGCTTCATATCTGGTCATGCAGTTTTGCGCTGTTGTCGCTCAAATCGTCTTTTATGCCGTATAAGCGCTCGACTGTCGTGCCCGCTGAAAAGTGGGAGGTTCGACTGAAGGCGCTGGTTACGACGGACAGGCGAGGAGGGCACTCCAGTCATATATTTGTGCGCGAGAGGATTGGTGCCATAGGTAGTGTAAGATCCTCTGAAGGACACCTGTCAGCCCTTTCCGCTGGAACCAGCACATCGGTCAACAGTAGACCGTCCAGGCGATGCGATCAGCCTTGAGACGTTGGAGATGGAACTAGCCTGGCCACTTGGTCAAACTGCTGGCTTGCCCATGGCGCGCAGCTGAGGAGTGGAGCTTCATAGTGGCCACAAACAGTCAGCCTAAGAACTTATACGACTCCTGAGTTATCGTCTGTCGGAACCGCCAGCTAGGATAATTCCAGCTGGCGCAGCGGACAACTTGTGGAAACATACAAAAGTTCTTAGACCGACATCTATCGCCAGTCTGACAGCCCCCGGACCTCCGAAGCTGTTTATGCTATCGTGCATTACCACACTACTTCCCATCCACCCAACCCCTAGGCCATTTTCGCTCACTGGACCACACCACAGCACTCACTCCTGGTGTGCGACGCTCCGCGTCTGGTCTGACCCAGCGCATTAACCTACAGCCATGGGTCACAATCCCTTGGTCATGATGGACGCCAGCACGCCTGCAATGGCCAATAGGTCTCAGCAGGTCCCTCAGACCAACCGCAAGGTTGGGCTCGAGACGAAGGGGTGGTTTTTATGGATGTATTTTGTCCACCCATTAATGCCCTCCATACCTCTCGCTGGCGAGAAGTCTGGAGAGGAGTCAAAAACTTGTCCTAGGGGGCAGCGCGAATCATACAGAAGGAGTTCCCTTGTCAGCGTCAGTGTGTTTCCGGACTGCGTTCTGCTACGACGGCCTTTAGGCAGGATCGTGTCAGCGAAGGTATTGGATCACTATAGAACTGTGAGCTCACGAAACAGTCTCTACCTTTGCAATTCCCACTGTTGCGAGATGATGCTCGTAGTTGACGTTGGAAGCAGTGCCAGGACCCATCTCGAGTTGGAGTCAAAGTTTCGTGCTTGTCTGGCACTGTGAATGACCATTCTATAGGGCTGAAGATCGCACCTTTGAGCAGCAATGGTGAGGCTGGGTTGTATTGTTGGATCTTGGACAGGCCTTGTTGGGTGAGGTAGTCCTGGCTGTCTTCGCGCCTGAAAATGGTATAGAGGACAGCCCCCCGCGGTGAGGGGATAAGTCTACCCACTTCCTTTTGTACAATGAACGAGTGCTAACAACCAACCAGATGAAGAGAATAATGCTTTAGCTGGCTGCCATAGTTACGGAGCAAGCACCGAGGTAAAATCAGATCTATTGCGTAGTAGATCCACGATTGAACCATGCCTGAATAGGGTGTGGTCCCGTTTGGATCGGCGGCCGGATCTGACGGATCGGCCAAGTTATTATAGTGATGTCATGACTGCCAAGATTTCCAACGTCCTCGTTTCACCGGCATCGAAATTAGTGCATCGAAACAATTGTCGTAAACCTAATGCCTCGCTGTGACAAATGATTTGCGCTGAGGTTGATTGTATGTGTTATCGGCAAAGCTTGTTACCACCATGGTAGTCCTGTTCAGGGCCAATGGGAATTATTCGTGACCCTTAGGCCCGGTTGCTGGTGATGTCACGTAACGCAGGAACCTGCTCGGATGTCTTGGATGGATTCCAAACAAAACAAGATCGTTCGACTTGTTCCTCATAAACGGTTTCCCTCGTCGCGTATTTCTGTCTGGGCCTTCCATCTTCACGCTACACTCTCTGACCAAGGCTAGGATCATGCGCAAAGCAGCATTCTTGGGCCTCGTGCCCGCCGTTATGGCCATCCCTGCAGCCGTTCCTGGTGCTGCACCTACAGTCTATCGTAGAGCTGCCGCTCCTGTTGCCCAGCCTACTGAGGTTGTGGATCTCCAAAGACGCGACATCATCGACGACGTTGAAACTTATGTCGGCGGTCTTGCCAGCGGTATCGAGACAAAGGTCAAGGGGTGGGTCAGTTCTGGCATCCTCGACTTTCCAACTGGTTTCCCTACCGGCGACGACGTTAAAAAGTCAGCAGGCGTCGACAACGATGAGTTGAAATCAGAGCCGACACAGGTGCTGAACATACCGTAAGTATATAATACAAGAAGATACGATGCAGTGTAGTGGCTAATTACAAGACAGTCCATATGGTAATTGGACCAACAAGGGATGGAACGTTAGAGTACACGGCAATGTCTACAAGATCCCTAATTTAAGCCAGGAAAAGGTGGACGACCTCGCCAATGTCTTCCTCATCGACACGGAAGTCAAGGATCTTTCCAAGTCTCAGCAAGCTCAGGCCCGAAATGTGACCAAATCGATCTTTGTCGTGCAGCAGGACGACGTGGAAGTCAAGATGAACTTTGTAAACAACGTCGACATTTCTCCTGATGAGAGCGGTGGTGCCATCGATGCTGTGAGTACACCCATATAAAACCTTTTGTAGAACTATTTATTGACAGCGTGTACAGAGAGGAGGCGCGCAGAACATTACTATGCCATACAATACTACAGTGGAAGGCGACTTTGACGCTTTCATTACGCTCAAGAATACTTCTGGTCCGGACAATGGTTATCTGATTCCTGGTAACGAGACTTCAAAGATCCAGACACTTAACCTATACGCTGAAGGCAAGAACAATAGCGGCAACGCAACCGCCTACCTCGTCCCCCCCAAGGGCATTACCATCGTGTCAGATATCGATGACATCTTGCGAGTAACAAAGATTTATGAGCCAAAGGAGGGTCTGCTTAACACCTTCGCTCGACCCTTCACGCCGTGGATGAACATGCCCAAAATCTATGCGAACTGGTCGACTTCGGTGAACGACTTGCACTTCCACTATCTCACGACCACGCCTGAGCAAGTCACACGAAATTACATGAGTTTTATCTACAATACCTACCCTCTCGGCTCATTCGACACACGTCCTCTCAACTTCTCTGACGTCTCAGCAACGCTATCCATCCGTCGATTTTTGCTTGACAAGATTTTTCAGACCTTCCCAGACCGCAAATTCATCCTTGTCGCCGATACATCCAACTCCGACGTGATGAAGGACTACCCAGCTATGTACAAGGACTACCCCGGCCAAGTGCAGTGCATACTTCTGCGTAACACAAGTTCGACAGACAGCGGAGACAAATTTCCCTACAACACCAAGGGTTTTAAGGACATCCCTCAAAAGAATTACATGTTCTTCCACGTACCCGATGACCTTACAAACTTGGACATTGCTAACGGAGGATGTTACAATAGTTCTATCAAACAGAACGTTACTTTTGACTACCAGGGACTGCCCTTTGGTCTAAGCGATGATAACAATGCAGCCTCTGGTGGTATTAGCCCTCACTTGGGAATGGTCATTGCGGGACTCACGGCAGCTGGCTTAGCGATGATGCTTTAAATGAATTGGACCGGAATGGAGTTACTCAAGGGTTTATATGATCTTCGGATCTTAAGACATTTATGATTGACGAGATGCTGCGTAACTACACCGCACAACACTTACTCCTTGTCACAAGTGATACTGCAGCAAAGGTTCCAACGTGTCTTTTCAGAAACTTCCAAGAGGCGCAAGCCTAGTGGTATCCGTGCTCTTAGTATAGATAATATTTCTCAAAGCATCTTGCTCTTCAAAAACTGTGAGATCTGCTAGAGTTCCAGCATAGTGTACCCTAGAGTCCCCAGGGTCGGGGCTGGGATAACCCAATGGTCCTTGAACTGATGAATGTGTTTACGCCCATTACGAGCTTCCAATACGCAATTCATTTGATCGGAACCATTTCCATTTGTCGATGGTCTCATGGGACGATTAAAACAAACGCGTAGAGGAATACCCTCTTCAGGTTCTGGTTGGGAAATTGTAAGAATAACAGTTGAATTACCAACTTAGCCGCCTCATGCCCAACATGACGCCAAGGAAACAACTAGCCAGATGGTTCATGTCAAGATGTTGTTATGTGTCATTATACCACATTGCACTAGACAGTGTTGTGCTAAACTCGACTGCAAGAGTCCAAAACACAATTATAGTAGACGGCGATCTCCGATCTCGTAAAGATAAAATGGTCAGAGGACGTATACCTTGATCCATCCAATGCAAGCCACGCATGTTGGCAGTTGAAATAAACCATGAAGTGGCTTGTTTGTTAGTTTTAGCTCAAAGCTGGGTCTCCCATGCTTTGTTTTAGTACCGAACCCAAGCCATAGATATTAATGGGCTGATGTAAATGAAAGGCTTAAGATCTGACATTTCCCGCCTTTGCAAGGTAGCATTGCAAGAGGAGGGCCAGAAGAGTTTAGGTTTATGCCAAGATCAGGTTGTTTGTTAGAAGAATGGTCTAAGTGCTGAAACAATCGGGGGTTTGACAATGTTGAAGTTCGAACTAGGACATAGTTGGGGCGAGCTCTCAAGATTCAATGATGCTCAATGTTTGGCGTTATTTGTCGTTCAAGTTGCCTCAACAGGATTGCCATCGCGTAGCTGAAACATTGAGGCTGGCTAGTCGTTAGTGAGGCATCAGGTGTGTATAGACTGCAGAGTACTAAGGCATGCAGGTAGGTAGGCGTTGCTGTTTCTAGTAAGAAGTCAGTACAAGCTGGTCTCGAGGTATTCTTCATATGAAGCTCGGTCAAGGTCAATGAGACACAACAGTTGAGGCCCTTTTTTTATATTTTAAAAATGGCGAAGACGGGCGCTAGTGGATAGTACCTACCTAGGATTACCCCTGATCAACCGGTCGACAGCGGCTGATATCCTATTTGACGTACGCAGCTGTTGTGTAATAGGTACCTACCTAGACCGATATCCCAGGCTTGCCCGAGCATGGTGAGGACCACATTCTATCCAGTGGGCAAGAACGACAAGGAAAGGTGCCCGGTACCTGACTACCTACCTACCTAGGTACCCTCGGGCACTGTGCACTCATCCCTCATCCCCACCACTTCAAATCTCTTCCATCTTACTCGACCTGCTCCACTGAAGCAGGTACATATACCTACTTGCCTCTGTAGGTAGGTAGGCATGTAACTACATTCGTCCGCAGTCAATTCAGAGCCAGCCGCATGGTTGTACAGCATATCGGATCTGTGTGGCCTGTGCTCATGCTCATGCTTGTGCTCACATCTCGTCCCATCTCTGCGTCTACGCGGGCTGTCATCCATGGGAATGCCCTCATACGTCCGTATCGCTCAGCGAGGCAAGCAGCGTCCGCTGTTTCCGGCCAAACTCTCTTCAACGGCAGTAGTAGCTCATTTCTGCAGTCTTGCCGGCCTCTCGACAAGTCAATGGCACCACCCTCACAAGATGCAGGCACGTGGAGTATGGTGGAAACCGTTGCATCTAGTCTCTTTTAAGTAAAGCCTACGGTTGACCAGTACTACGTAGGCGCCACGGCTTTTTGAGACCTCGTCCAGCCATCACAGGGCTACTGAAGAAGCCTGGCTCAGCTCCTGTTCTGCTTGGCCTCTTCTCTGTACTATGTCTGGCTGCGGCTTATGTGTTGGCGCTGAGCATCGTGTGCTCCGTATTTATGTCAGTTTGCCATTCTCAAGCTCAGGTCGTGGCTCCTTGTCTGGCAGGTAAGCAATGCCATCGGTGGGGTACTTCATCCAGAAACAAACAACAGTCGACTGATAAGTATTGTAGTTGGACAAGGGTTATCAGACGAGCTCTTTTCCCGAGGCACACTATTACATTATTACATCTCACGACCCTGTCTGTCTGCCCTATCCACATCGCTTGTCTTCTTTATCAGAGAAGAGGTCAGAAAATAAGCGTTCCAGCTCCAGGATGTCCAAAAAATAAGAAAGCAAGAAAAACCAGTTGCACCTATAGCATCAAAACTCTCTTACGCCTGTATGCTATCCCGATGAAATAAACAATAAGACAAAAATCCGCCCAAAAACAATGACAAATTCATAATGGAGTCCCCCGTCTCCAGAAATGTTCAACGCAGCACATGGGTATCTCGCGGGGGGTTTGTTTGCTTGCCGTCTTGCTCCAGCCACCAACCTCCCGCTCCATCCATTGTCGAGTGTTGCAGTCAATCTAAAATCGTACACTGCACACGCCCGATGGCGCGTTTCAGCATGGCCGATGACCAAGAGAGCCATTTCGGTCTGTCTCTGTGTTGCCTTCCTCGATAGTTCAGCTTAGTCTTTTCTCGTCGATGGCCATTTTCCACCTATCGTCGTCACAGCCAACGCTCGTGTGCGCCCCAAGAGCCATCTTGATCTGGCTGTCAAAACCGGTGTTGTGCTAAAATCCCCGGTATGCCTGGCATGGCGCCCGTTACGGGAATTGATGGTGGAGGTCGGCTGGCCTTGTCCCTAAGCGTCCAGTCATCACCAGGTTCTGAAGGAGCTACAAGCTCCATTAGAGTGTATTGAAGAATTCCATTCAGCACTTGTGGCACAACAATGTCTCGTGGAAGCCCCCGAGTAGGTAGGGCGGATCCTTCGTTATCGCGTCCATCGGCCTTAGACACATACATGTTAGCAAAGCTCCAATCAGTGCGCAACAGCTCAACTTACAAGACATGATGCGCAAGGCGCATTGTTTACCCAAACCCAGTTGGGACAATTGTGCGTATAGAAGTACTTGCATCGGTACTTATAAAAGCCGCCAGCTCCGCTCATTGTGTAGTTGACGATGATGATCGTCAAGACAGACAAGATGGTATCACGCAGGAAGAGTTCGGCAAGATGAGATGTGAATCAATCGGCTGATGGGTAATGAAATGCGAGATCGAGGCAGATGCAGAGGCAGGAGCATAGCTTCTTATATGAGCTGCTATGCATGCATGCATTGAGAGAAAGTGACGTGAATGCGATTATTGGTATGGGGAGTGGACTCAACCGGGGCTGTACTACTCTGTACCTATTATTGACGGAAGGCCAACAAAGGATCCCGAAGACACATAGCGGATCTCCATGTGGGAATGGACTGGCATGATCAGAGGTTTGTACTGTACATACCTACTGTTTTCAGGATGAAGCACTACTGACGTCTTTGGGGACAGCTAAAGTCTATGGCGAATGGTCCGCTGGCGTTGCAATGCCATGCAAAATGGCATTGACTGACGGCCCCCGCTGGACATAGCGATGCGATGTAGTGGGGACCACACCAGCAGTAGCAATGATGACAGACAGGGAGTCCCCTGTGAATTTGGTAAGACAACTAAATGCAGATACCTACCTTGTGAAAACGACATGTAGGACTCTGCATATGGAGGAAGTCGTGCATATCGTTCTACACCGGCGACGACAAAAAGCGACCAATAACCAGATATGACACATTCTTGAACACACCTGCTGTCAAATTAGAAACGCGTAGCGGGGCTCAGATGCTATCTGTGGTTGTGTTGAGTCTCAATTTGCTGCTGCTGCTGCTACTACACCATAGCATCCATCCGGCCTGTCTTCAGAAGCGAAGCAATAGGACGAGCCAGCTTGGAGACGGCTTGTGGTTCGTCGAGACGTGGGGCCATGTGGGCGAGAGCTCTACGGTAACGGGAGTAGCGTCCGGCGGATATGGCGTGAGGTTAGACTCGACAGGGGCGTGTTGCTCTCGTCTGGGGAAACGACTTACCAATGATACCGAGCTTTTACGCTTTGCGCATCCCTCTCGGCGTTGAGACCTTGCCTGAGACGAGAGATGATGCACGATGATCCCCCCATCTGTGGTCCATGTCCACGAAAGCCCCTAGATCCACGGCAATCACAATCGTTGCTCAACCTACATACCAGGGCAACAAGCCCTTTGAAGACACAGGTAGAGAGGGGCGCACTGTCAGTCACGACCCGAAGCTATCCAGGTGTGAGGCCCATACTAGTCGACGCTTGGTTTGCTATAGTCTTTTTATGTTACCATGTATCGTGCCACAGAGCGCACAAGGACAAGGAGCCGAGCATCGTACTCACAATGGCATGTTGGAATACAAATAAATTACATTGGCCTCACATGGTAGGGAACTCTCGAAGCAGGGACTTGGTGGAGATGAGATCTTTGAGGCTGAAAAAGAAACGTTCTTAGAACATGTTGGGGTCGATGCCAATGCAGCCCAGCCAGTATCTGGGAATGGAAGGGCGGGAAAAAGCAAAAAAAGAGCAAAAAAGCAAAAAAGCAATAAAAATAAAAATAAAACCGCTTTGCTTGTCGGGATCCACAAGTGTGTGGCGCTGCAGTTCCGTTTCTGGACAAGAGTATTTAAACGCGATACTCAATAGATTGCATTTACTGACTGGCTATCACGGGCCATGGTCGTCGTATCTTGCGACGACATCGGCTTTTTTCCGCGATATAGTCCAGAGTTATCAACAGCCAGGTACCTGCCTGTCTTGTTTCAAAGTACTGTACTAAGCAAGGGTATCGAAGAAACACAAGTCTCGCTCGTAGGCTGACAAGTTAGTTACCTGGTCATGATGAGACAATTGAAAAGTATCAGACTATTTTCGACAAGACTACTACTCTAACCGGAGGTCTCGGGTCGCCCCGCGTTTCTGCAACGTCTAGTCGAGTATCACTGATTCTCTCCGACACCTCTATTCACAGATCTGCCTTGCTCCAACGAGGTTTTTGGCTGGGACCGTTGAAGGATTTGGAGAGAAGCAGAATTCACCATGAAATATGTATGTTTGCCACGCGGTATGCGTATCTGACAAGTTGACTTATTGCTCAATATACCATCTTGACGCCTGTTTACTCATACCTAATCTAACCTCGACCCATACCCCCAAGTGTCAAGATGATATTCAGCTACCCAGCAGAGGCCCAGCGCCACGGCGATGTTCCCATACATAGTGTTCCGGTTTTGGCTTCGACTTTAAGCTGGGTTATCACCCTGCATGTCATGCGGTACGCTTGGAGGTAGAGGGCTATTGAGGACATATCAGTGGTACGTTTCCAGATCCCCATTAGTTCTCCTATTAGTATCGAATGCTATCATACCACACAATTGTTTTGCCTCATCATTATGTTCTAGACCAGTGTCCTTCCGATAATGCCCCGCCCTATGATCCTGGACTCTGGCAGGACTTGCTCATATTGCAAGCTTTGGGGTTTGAACCATCACAGAAACCCGTTTATCTTTGACGGGCAAGACTGATGCGCATCACAGCGGCACTTAACTCCCCTCTCGTTCAATACTAACCCAGGCTTGGTCACTAACGGCTTTAATGGCCCAGAATAGTAATGGTCTCGCCGGCAGTCAGAGACTGGAGCCTGTACAAGGGCAGATAAAATTTCTGAGTGGAACCGACAACTCAACCTTGGTTTCTTTCAGTATCTTGAGCCTGTGCATCACATCACTATCTAGGTACCTACAGAGTCATGTACCTATCTTGGCCCTATTACTTCTCGATGGGATGTTCTAGGAAAGGACTCACATATGTGATAATTTTATATCTGGCTGTTGGTGAATCAACCAAGCGACGGACTAATATAGATTTCACGAGCAAACGTTTATTGAATCAACCATCTCAGCCATCTTGTTCCGCCCTGACTCGTGCCGGTAAGTGATCGAGATGGGGTTGATGTGGAATATTTGGGGCGTTGCAGACCCTTGGATGCGTATTTATTCATTGATGGGGTTTTATGTTATGTTCTACGACATCAACGTCAGGATTGCTTCTCACTAACTTCACCCAGGTGTCTGGTTTCCAGGGGTCTTTCTATATACTTATGCAATTCGTTTCTTTTCTTTTCTCTTCTGTTTTGCTTTTTCCTTCGATCTCCCGCCCGCCTCCACACAATCTGATTGACACGAGGGGGGCCTGCCAACTCTTTTGCATTGACAGGCCCTGGTACGTACAGTCTTATCCAGGATTAGCAGACAAGGGTGTACATACCTACCTGGATACCTGCTCGCACTGAAGGAGGCAAGTAAATTACGCGAGAGAACCCTGATAAAATATCATAAAAAATAACAGACGAAAGAGTAAAAAATGGAGCCGAAAACAGTTTCAACCAAGGGTTAGATTGCATCTTGCTCGCGACGGGACGGATCTGCAGCCCGCACTTCCTTAGCTAGGACGCCCTGGGTTGTATACTTGTCAGTCTCTGCGTATTTGCATTACATAGCGCGATGTTGAGTATTTACGTATGTGCTATCGTGAACCACGCTGTACTGACGGCCAAGGTAGATACTTAGCCCATTCAAGCTCTGAGGAAAGAGGCAACAATACTGTCAAATCGAATCCAGACGATTCAGCAAGTCATGGGAGGGATTGTGCATGGTATTGGGCTAGACAAGCATTAGTTAGTACCTGAATTTGTTGGTTGGCGATGTTTCAATTATTCAACTCTGACATGTTGCCCATGTGCTAACATTAGACCTCTACCGACCACCAGTTTTAGTCTGTTCCAGGGTTATCTTTGTCGTCTCTTTTCTCCTTCCTACAGTATCATCAAGAAAAATGCGCACGAGTAAAACATTCCAAAAACGCCCACATTCTGCATCACAGTTGCTCACACCCTCCCTCCTTGGCAATCTAACGGTGCTGCAGGGCTCTAATACCGAATAGGCAAAGTAGGGGAAACTTAGGACCAGACGAGGAGGGGCACAACGACAAATTGAAGCAGAAAAACAAACCAACCGGCCAGCCAACCATAGAACAAGTGGCTGATGCACATAAAACGCCGTAGTCGACCAGTCAAAGTATGAGAATGCAGGAATCTAGACCAGGGTCAACAAGGGAGGGGAATTCTTCTCGAGTTGATCCACAACCCTCTTTTCCTCCGCTCTTCAGGAAATATGTTTGTCTCTTTCATGAATCCCATGCAAGGCCGAGCCGCCGAGATGGAGGGTCGCCTCCCGCGCGTACATGGGAGGATTAAGCATTGGATAAGCAATCAAGACAGATCCCATGTTTTCCCAATCCTTGCTGGTGTCCATCTGTATCAATTTAATAGCCAACGCTCGGCGGTTTCGTCACTCATGCGTTCCTGCAGGTGGTGCTTCATCTACCAGCCTTCATGGCCTCCTTGCGGCGCTTCTTCTCTGCAGCGCGTGCAAGAGAGCGCTTGACGTCGCCTTGCTCAAAGCTATCGATGTCATAGTAGGTGGGGGCAATCTCCTATGTGGCTGTTAGTATGACTGTATGGTACTGAGGATGCACGATTCCCGTGATGGAAAAAGAATCGACTTTGGGGGAACACGACTTACCAGTAGCCATTCGGGTCTGATACCTGTACATGTACGGATGTATTGCTTTGATGTCAAAACGAATTCGTTGTATAGAACCCAGTCAAACTCGGTGCGAAGAACAGTTGAGGGGTGGATCAAGACAGCCTGATCATCCTTGACAGTGCGATAGAGCTTGCCAGAGCTCTCCTTCATAGCGACTTGCATGAAGAAACCGGCAAGCAGTGCGCGTCGGATGTTGGTGTAGTAGTTCTTGTCCTCGAAAGGCGTTGAGACAAGCTCAAGACCATGTGTTTCCATGATGCGCTTAAGCTGAGCACGAACATTGTCAGCACTGGAAAGATGTCGGAACGAGAGGAAGTGCTCGTGGCACCACTGTTTGGCGCTATTGGGGTCCGATGTGGCTTGGCCCTTGAAGGCGTGGTAGGCGTTGAGCAGGGTCAGGTGGTCTCCATCAGGGTGAGCAAACTGCGCCTTCATCTCATCTGCGCGCTTGCGGTTGTTGGCAGGGCGAGTGAAGATTTGGGGGACTGAGAGCAAAGAAGTGATGGAAAGAATCTCGTTGGAGCAGTAAAATTCAGGAGAAGAGATGAGCATGACGGCCAGAGCGGGATCCAGAGGGAAAGCCGATGCCATGCTGCCGAGGGTGGTCAGCTCACCGTCGTCATCAAGACAGGCGAGATAATTGAGCTCCTCAAGAGCTCGCATCATAGTTTCAGGAGCGGGAGGGTCCATGAGATCGAAGTGAACAAGATCCTCGACACCGAGCTTCTTGAGCTCCAAAACCGTGTTGGCAAGGTTGGAGCGCAGAATCTCGGGGTATGTCTGCTCAATCAGTTCCTTTTTGAAGGCCTTCTCTGTGTAAAGACGGAAACACTTTCCAGGCTTTGTACGACCAGCACGACCAGCTCTTTGCTGGGCAGAAGCCTTGGAGATGGGCGAAACCAAAAGAGATTCGACACGGATACGAGGGTTGTAAATCTTCTGCTTACTGAAACCGGGGTCCACGACGTACACGATACCGTCAATGGTCAAACTTGTTTCGGCGATGTTGGTGGAAATGATGACCTTACGGCCAGGGCGACCGCCCTTGCGAAGAGGTGCAGGAGCCTTGTCGAAGATGCGCTGCTGCTGGTGGGGAGGCAGAGTACCATAAAGAGGGTACACGGCGAGGGGACCGGCGTCAACCTCGCGCATTAACTCATCAGCCTCAAGACTGATCTTGCGACAAGCATCCTCAATCTCGTCTTCACCAGTCAAGAAGAGCAGAATATCACCCTCAGGCTCCGAAGCGTGGATTTGGAGGACAGTTCTTATGGCAGCCTCAACATAATCGCGCTCCGGCTCAGGGGTGTAGAAGATCTCGACAGGATGGGTTCGACCAGGGACAGCGAGTAAAGGCGCGTCGTTGAAGTACTTTTGGAACTTTTGAGCGTCAAGAGTAGCAGACATGATGATGATCTTAAGATCGGGGCGGCGCATGGAGATCTGCTTGAGTAGTGCCATAAGGATATCGGTCGCAAGGGTACGTTCGTGAGCCTCATCAAGAATAATGCAGCTGTAGCGAGACATCTCGTGGTCGTGCATGGCCTCGCGCAGAAGCATACCGTCAGTCATGTACTTGAGCATGGTCTGGGGGCCTGTCATGTCCTCGAAACGAATGCTGTAACCGACTTCCTCACCCAAGGTGACGTCCATTTCGTCGGCGACACGCTGCGCGACCGACATGGCGGCAACTCGACGCGGCTGGGTACAAGCGATGAGCTTGCCAGTGAGGTGAGGTAGTTCATCGTAAACAACATATTGGGGGATCTGAGTGGTCTTTCCGGAACCGGTCTCACCGACGAAGACGAGGATCTGCGTCGAGTGGTACTTGTCGAGAAACTCCTGCCGTTGCTTGTGCACGGGCAAATCGCGACGGCTCTGGAGAATCTGGAAGTACTTCTGCGAATGCGGTCGGCCGGTGAAGGGATTCGACTCTGAATCCTCAGCCTTGGAGGCCTGCTTAGCGGTGGTTTGCTGTCGCTTCATGCCGGCCAGAGGAGAGTCGGGAGAAGGCTCCTCACCATGGCCATTGCTATCTCCGTTGTCATGCATGTGAGCAAGGTAGGGGTTGTATTTTCCGTCGTCGCCGCCTTCTTTCTTGGCCTTTTTTCGAGTTGACTCGTCGGCGTCGGCGCTTGTTCGCTTTCCTCCCATAAAGTCAGACATTGTTTCGCTGATGACAAAGCGAGAAGGAGTAGGAGGATAAGAAAGAGAGAAACAGTGGCGAGGCTGAAGAAGAAAGGCCGTGGTGTTTTTGGCGGTCGTTTTGCTAGAAAATTTTGGCGGGACTGAGAGGACGGATGCTTATCGATAAGCGTCCTTGTCATACAGTGTATCAAATTTGCCGATCTACTGAGTAATGTCTATAAAGTTGAAACGTTGTCGATGCAATATACAAACATATATCTTCAAGACGACATCATTTTAAAACTCAGAGAAGTAGCTATTATGTCGGTAAGCGTCTCAATCTAAAGAAATCCACTCAAAAAAGGCAGAAACTTGTCAACTATCCTCCATCCTAAAATACAGATACTTGCACTCAGATAGCGTACACTGTGCCCTCTCTTAGTTCAGGGTCCTCTCTGGTACTTTTGCTTTGTTGTGAAATTCATCAGCCCTTCCTTCCAAGAGCGGGCGTGCAACACTAACAATGAGAAATTGTTTAATGAATTTATTGAAAACAGGCAATCCTGCGTCTGTAAATATCAACAGGCTCTCCTTCTACTGATCATATCGACTGGACGACTTCCTCTTCCTGGAAGCAGATTCTGAAACCTGACCATTCATCCCACTTTCACACCACTAGAGCTTTGGCGGGGTGAATTGGCTCCACTACTAGAAATCTCAACTTTATTGTTTCTTCTTGCCCAAGGTAGCTTCAAACAACCACATCCGCCATTTTCAGATAAGCATATACATACAAGTCATGTCTTCCGAAGACGCTGGCTTCGAAATGTCTGACGGTTTCGGCCTCCAGAGACCCGGCTTCCATATTGGATACCACAACTCGAACAGCAACGAGCCCCTCACTGATTTACAGTATGGCCATCTGCTCAACCATGGTGTAAGTCGCAAATCACCCACAACAACGGTCTCCAGGAGCCGATAGAAACGTTCTTGTTCTTTCAATCTCAAATTACTAGGATCGCCAATTGACACTCTGGATAGCTGGCTTTCGCAACGACTCCCGTCACAAACACTCACTTCCGAGAACGTGTCTTTGCGCTAGTGTCTGAGCATCTTTCTACCCTCTCCAACAATGGCGAGAAGCCTACGACTACGGCGACTGGCTCACGAGCAGAGCCTATTTTGCCCCCTCTGACCACCAAGGACACAAGTCTGTTTCCCTGTGCTGCTGTCAACACTTACACTGCAGTCATCAGCCCCTGGATCGACCTTGGCTCTTCCAACCCCATCATATCCAGCATCTCTCGCCAAGTACTCAACGTTGAGATCAACTACGCCAACTTCTGTGGTGTACGCAGCATCATCATCCCTGGGCCTCGACAGGATGCTTCTATCGGCGGTGGAAACCAGAGTCTTGCTCAGTACTCTCGTGCTGTAGAAGAAGCTCTTACCATTGGCAACCGCCTCACCTTTTTGATCCAGACGCCCATGTACAGAGAACCTGGTCAAGAGTCCCATGGAGTCAATATCTCTTCGCTTGATGTGAAGACTCCTACCGCGACTGAAGGAAAGGAAATCGACCTTCTGGCTGCGTGGGATTCATGGCACCATGTCCGCAGTGTTTGCAACTACAACACTAGACTCTTCGTCTGTACGTTTGTCTTACTTCCGATCATCTTTGATAAATATTAACCTTTCGAAAAGCTCTCGAGATCCCTCATATGATGCCCGAGAAGGACCTCCAGGACCGTTGGTTTGCGGAACCCCTGCACTACCTCACTCTTAGCCCATCCACTTTCCAGGCCAACAAGGCTGGGTTCCCTTCGCTGTCCAAGCACCATCAGAATCTCATCTTCTCGTATATGAGATTGAAGAATGTCCCCTGGATCCTTCTTTGCGACGTTGGTCCTGACGTCTCCCACCTCAAGGACAGTCCCCAAGCTCCACCTGCCTCCCAGGATGAGTTTCCCAGCCTGTCCGAAGCAGAGGCACAGAATCAGTTGTCCAAGGGGCAAGCTTCTCAAGTCAAGACTAATGACTACATCTCGTATCTTCGATGGCTCGAAGACCAACAGCCCCCATTCACTTACCTCGAGAGCCCAACTCTGACCAGTTTCCAGGACTGGCTGCAGTCGCCTCTCCAGCCTCTATCTGACAACCTTGAGTCAGCTACGTACGAAGTTTTTGAAGGAGATCCCGTCAAGTATAGCCAGTACGAGATTGCTGTATTTGAGGCCCTTACAGAGTGGAAGGAGCTGAAAAAGCCTCTCTCTAAGGACGGCAAGGTCGTCGTTGCAGTTGCAGGTTCTGGCCGTGGTCCACTGGTCACTCGAGCCCTCAAAGCATCTGAAGATGCTGGAGTACCGATCGATATGTGGGCTGTTGAAAAGAATCCCAACGCCTATGTCTACCTTTTGCGCCAAAATGAGCTTGTCTGGGGCGGTAAGGTCAAGGTTGTCAAAACTGACATGCGTGCTTGGAAGGGCCCTGTCGTCTCTCAAGACGAAAATGGACCTGTGTATGGCAAGGTTGACATTCTCATCTCCGAACTGCTCGGATCTTTTGGAGATAACGAGCTGTCACCTGAGTGTCTCGATGGTATCCAGCACGTCATGTCCACCCCTCACGGTATCTCAATTCCCAGTAGCTACACCGCTCACATGAGTCCTATCTCAACACCCAAGATCCATGCCGATATTCTCTCGCGAGTGCCCGGTGATCCCCACGCCTTCGAGACCCCTTGGGTTGTCCGGCTTTTCGCTCTCGATTTTGTCGCTGAGCGGGTACCCAACAAGCCTCGATTCCAAGAGGCTTGGGAGTTTTCGCATCCTATTCCCGAATCATCGCTCGCCGCTCTCGAGGCGAAGCGATCGGGTGGCGTTGTCGGAGGAGGCGGCGGAAGTATGGCTGGTGCTGCTGGTGCCAATGACCACAACTCGCGGTATTGCCATCTTACGTTCGTCTGTCGAACAAGGGGTGTAACTCACGGTTTGGCCGGTTACTTTGAGTCGACATTGTATGAGTCTCAGATTCCCGAGAACAAGGGCGCCAAGATTGAGATTAGCACACACCCCGAACGTATCGATGACAAGAGCAAGGACATGATCTCGTGGTTTCCCATCTTCTTTCCCCTCAAGGTAAGATATTGCCACTCTTATCGGGTGATATACGCTAACAGCTTCGCAGAAACCCCTTTACTTCCCGGCTGATACTGAGCTCGAGGTTAGTATGTGGCGCCAAACAGACGATACCAAAGTGTGGTATGAGTGGCTCGTGGAGGCTTACACCTGGGTTGGAGCGTCTACACGCGTCAAGGTTGCTTCGTCAGATCTATGCAGCAGTCGCCAGGTTGCGTGTTTAATGTAAATTGACCCAGATGATGAGATGAACAGGATAAATAATGTGATGAAAGAAAAGTTTCGTTTAGAGAATTTCTTTTTTTCTTAAAAATTTTTTTAAAATAAAGCAAAAAATAAATAAGCTTATGGGCCTTTGGGATTGCAACAATTAGAAGTCGAGTTTGGCACAGCATTAGTTTTATACCTACTACGGCAACATGCAAAGTCCCTGATATATTTCCACTGCCACGGGATGGGACATGAACGCGACAGTTCCTCTGTAGCACTCACACTCACGACTTACCTATAGACTTGGTAGGCTCGTTGTTTACAAGAACGCCATTACGATGAACCTATTCGCCACCAAGGCATTTGTAGGAAACCCCTCGGTTTCTCAGCAACCAAAGTAGGTAGTTTAATGTGGTTAAATGATATATCAATTACTAAATTTCATCTCAAATCGATCGAGATGTATTGCCTCCATGGTTCAACCTAGTCTGCTTCCTGGCCTCGTCTAATAGGGAAGCTAAACTCCCTGAGCTGTATCTCTGTAACAGTAACGTTAAGAATCAGGTCCAAGAGGACAATATTTGTTGGGGTTTTTGAGGTTGTAGTTGTTATCTTCACGCTCGACGCTGAAAGATCATTTATCTAGACGCCATATAATTTAGGACGAGAGTGGAGAACAGAAGCCAATGGGCTACTGATTGAGAAAAGAGTAGAGAGGAATGCGTTGTAATATGTTTTAAAGAAGAGTGTCTCGAGCCTTGAAACAATTTTCGTGAGCGATTGGCAAGGGTTTACTACAGAAGCTTACAGGCAATTGGCTAACATTGGCTGGTTTCCCCAGACGGGTGTACTAGTTTGAATCAAGGGGCTCTGATTGGTCGGGTACAGTTTGTTATCTTATCTATCTGGAGAAGCAGAACAGCACCACAAAAGGTAATTCTTGAAATTTGCCATATTTTCAAGTGGAAGAAATTGAGGAACATAAGGAAGACGCATCAGAGGCAGTTTGAACCATGACGATCCCATTTCCTTAATGCATAAGATATATTGGATATTAAATAAAAAAAGCAAGGCATAACTTTGGAAGTTGATAACATATTCCCAATCGTGAATATGCGCAACATATCACATATCAAAGTAGACGCAATGGCGTTTTCCATACAAAACCCAAAGATGAAAAGTAGAGATTTGACCTCAGCTTTTACAAAATCGCAGAGGAGCTCCTCCTTCGGGTTTCACGTGCAAGCGGGATTACCCCAAGAGGATAAGGATGTGCGCGGAGCAGGAGTGATTGAGGCGCAAAATAAGCTAATTCATTCAGACCAATCACAACTCGGGGAGCGGCACCATAGCACAGCACAGACTTCAAAGATTTCCACCGATGCCGGCTCCCGGTGTAAGCCACGCTTTTACGGACACTCAACTCGAGGAAAAGAAGGTTGATCTGGAACACAAAACAAAGTGGGGAAAAATGGGTTATCGTGGAGGTCGGGCCTTTTGGAAATATTACGCGAGGTTTCTCATTCGTACAGTAATTTGGTATGACTTGGTATCGTAAAGTTAAAGCATAATGAGTAAGTATTTACTCAATCCATCGCATGATAACATCGAACCAGATGCTGAAAAGGACATTGGGACTCAAAAGGGAATATAGGCATATTACCTCGGACTCTCCTGCCTGCCTACCAATTTCACTACAATTCTATCAACCTCTCTCTGCCTAAAAAGGTAGGTACGTTAAAAAGAAGCAATGAGATTCAGATGCTGGGGTGTAATAGGTACGTACCTCCTATCCATAAACCAGCTGTAATCACAATCTGTCATAGTCAGTCCTCGACTCAGGATTGGTCAAAATATCATCTTGATTCAGAGATATCAACTTGTTATTCTCAGCAACAAAAACACCAAAACCAGCATTTCCATTTCGTAAAGGATTGAGGAGACCAATACTACGTCTTACGATTTGTGCGTTGCTTTATTACCAAGTCAATGAGTCGGTGATTTGTCCGCATATCACCAGAATCAATCGGATGCTGTTCTACGAAAGGCCATTTCCGTCGTTGCAATAGTACCTAGGTAATTTAACACCCTCTGGAGTATCATCAATAAAATGAATGCAGATCGCTCTGACCTTCGCTATTCGGCATTTCCCCAGGGCCCTGCTCGGGCTGCCTGGACCTTCAACTGCGACGCTGGTCTTTTCACGCTTGTATGTCGGCGTCTTTAGGCTAGACATTAGCCTGTCTCGACCATGTGCCTGCCCATCTGCCTAGATCCGCTCCTCTCCTCTCCGCTCCGCATACAGCGGCAGCTAAAGCAAACCAGACACACAACGTTGGTTTCGGACAGGGGCCTCGCTTCAATTACGTAGGTAGGGTCCAGCAATGACATTGACATGGTCATTGCTTTGGCACCTCTGAGGCCTTTGTTTTCCTAGGAGATCGCGTCAACGACCGGGTTCGGGTGGCACGGGCATAGTAGAGAGCACCGATGTGCAGATTGTTAAGACCAGCAATCCATGCATCGCATATAGCAAAGTTGATGGATGCAGTGTAGGGTTGCGTCTTCTTGCCTCGTTTTTGATGAGCAACAAGATCATCCCTAGCACACGCGCCCATCTGTCCGTTATTTGAAGTATCATTTTATTTAGTCTACCCACCTCCTCCACCAACAGACAATTTTTAGTTCCCCCCGGACGTCGGCCCCCAGACAAATGTGTTCGCCCAAATGGGTAACATCGAACCCCCCGCGCTTTAAACGAGGCTCGCCTCTGCTCTGTTGTCTCTCTTGATGTCAATCCCGGAGAAACGGCGAGGAGGGGTTGGGTTGCTTAATGATGGTCAGACTAGGGCTGAAGAAGGAAACTTCTCCAACCAAGTGCTATGAGCTTCGAGCCGGCAAATAGTCGACGATCGCAATGCGTGTGTATCAAACGCAACCTGATTCCAGGAGGGTGGCTATGTTCATCGCATCAGCTTTTTGGGGTAGCAGTGGCAGTTAATAACATCAAGTTTGCAAACAGCTACCCCAGCTCTCGGTTCGGTTGATGATGCCGGCGAATGCTGTATGGTATACTCTGTAGTTCTGGGGTATTATAAATCGGCTCGGGAAACCCTGGCACATTTCTTCGTTCCAAGGATGAATAAGCCGTAGTCGTGGAAGACAATTGCTGCTTAACCCCGTTGTTCAAGGCTAGGAACCACGCCATTTCGCTCAACTCCGGTTGCTAACCCCATCGTGAAGTGAAGTGCCGTGTAGTTAAGGACGGTATTTCCACCGACGGTGCCAAAGTCCGACTCGACTCATGCGGAATTGTCAATAATGAAAGAGGGTGGAGAATCAGATGTCTCTAACAACGACTACAACCTTGCGCTTCCTGTCCTGGGTGTCTGTCACAAGTAAATCTCATCTCGAATGCGACAGAGCGGAGATTTTGGCCCTGAACTGCCTGGACCTGGAGGCTGCAGCATTGTCATGGGTATGGTGTCTAGGTGTTCAGACCAGACGTTGGCACAACCCATGTAATGCAGAGTGCAGATACATCCCACGTTAACGGGATTCACGTAGGTACCTATGCTGTGCCACTGAGACTCATCCCACTGTCATAACTTTGCTTTTGGCTTTTGGACACTGGCTTTTCTAGTTTTCCCACGTCAAGGCTGCAGTAACCATGGCAAGGGTGGATAATGTGTTGTAGCGCCTGTCCAATGGGTTTACATTGTCAGTTGTGGCCTGTTTTGACGAGTCGAGGATTTTTTTTGTCGGTGGATTCCAACTTTTTAGCTCGTGCCCAGGCCAGTTCGCGCCATCTGAACGGGACGGAGCTAGGGGCCTTCCCTGTAAGTGCGCTGAGGTTGTGCTGGGTTGCGCTTGCGCTTCGGTACGGTACAAATGGAATGGACCTAACCTTGGCCTGAGCTGGGCCACCACTACAAAAATTCCGCAGATACATAACCTCGTCTTCTCCCACCTTGATCTTCTAGTCTTACCCTTCCTTCTTCTTAACAAACTCAATTGCTTTTCTCGACTCTCAACTCTTTGTTCATATTCACAGGCATCTCTCATCTTAGCAAGCACACTCGAATCACCCACAAGCAATCCGACCAAGTACCAACTACCTCAACACACATACAACCACCACCATGTTTTCTGCTACTCGTGCCCTCCGACAGGCTGCTGTCCACGCTGAGCGAACCCCTCTCATCAAGTTCCTTGGACCCCGAACCATCCCTTGTATGTCCCATCCAGAGACGATCCCTTTCCCCTCTTTACCTTACCTGCTTTGGCTAACAGTGTATCCTCCAGCCAACGTCGACCACACTCCCAAGCCTCACCCCGCCTCTGGTGCCGAGAAGCTCCCCGAGTCCTGGTCCGGCTACGGAAACGGCGATGCCGCCGCTTCCCACAAGAACTTCAGCTCCTACCGCGACCACGTCCAGCAGCACGGTCCTCTTCAGAAGTCTGGCTTCGGCGGTACCAGCGCTGCCTCTCTGGGCTCTGTCAACGCTCCCAAGGGTGTTGCCTTTGACCTTTCCGAGCTTCCTGCTCGCTTCCACCGCGCTCCCCTCAACGCTGCCGAGATCGAGGCTATTGAGTCTGGTGGCGCTGCTCTCTTCGGTTAAATATGTCTCCCGCCACAGGCGAGGAGTCATAGGTGGAGCGGAGGGATGAAACAGACGGGAAGAACGAACACCTACAATGACACGCAGATTATGACGAGAACCAGGCCGATGACGCCTGGAGCTGCACACTGCGCGGCATAGTATACGAGGACGCCGAGTGGTCATGTACAGTGAACAACTATTCACGGTGCATTTCTGGATGGGCGTGCAAGCCTATCTCATCGACATACAATGCAGACAAGGACAGAGTTTCCGACTGCAACTGCAACTGCAACTGCATCTCGTCTAGGATACCACTTAGGGCACTACAATACTATATCATCAGGAGTGTCATATGAAACAAGGGGTTGGTCTAAGCACCAAGAAGAGGAGGAGAATTGGGGAAAAGCAAATAAGTCGGGTTTCCAGAGAATACCCCCCGGCTGCGGAAAACATTGCGACCTCCGTGCTTTACTCATCTACTGGCGTCAACGCCATTTTTTTCTGAGTAGTTGGATACTACCTGCAAAGCTTTAACAGCGAGCAAGGAGCACCGTGGCGTTGATTAAAAGGAGTTGCTTTCTGGTAGAACTATTGGTACTAGAAAAAAGTTTATACTATTACATTACAAGACTTACTTGAACTGTGACGTGACTTTGCCGTGATAATTCATATACTAGTGAGAGAGTATTGTGTCCGGCTTGACACGACCGGAGACTTGGCGTCTATAATGAACACGTCTTTTCACGAACCAGGACCACCGAGGGCATTCTATTACCATTCCGGCTCGTGGCCGGCCCCAGTTATGGTGTACTTTCCTACCAGCGTTGACATTTCGAAACCACTCACATCCACTGATTTTTCACCGTCCTGAGACTAGATTTGGCTAGACTAGTTAGCAATATAGCAAGGAGGCTCTTTTTTCTTTCTGTTTCTGGGGAAATACATGCACGTTTTAACTAGTCCAGACTACCTATTCAACTTTGCATATAAATTCAAGTTCCCGGTTCCGGCTCCGGCCACCGGAAGACACCAGACAGACAGACTCCACCATCAGGCTAGGAAGAAAGGTTACATAATTATTTCCATATGTCATTTCGTATGCACTTACGTGACTTGATAGATGACAATCTCGTCCCCATTGTTTATTCGTTCTTTGTTCTGCTTGTTAGGCTTGGCCGACTCTTGCCGATGGGGATATAAGGGTTTTGTTAAAAGGCCAGCCAGGCTTTTCCGAGGGCTGAATGGGAGCATTGACATGTATTTCGCCGACATAGTTGACCTCAACTCGATGCTGACGTTCTGACTTTTTGGTCGCCAGGGTGAGCGAACTCCATTTTCCCATGATTTTTCTCAGCCTTCGCCTCTCACTAACTCTACAGAAATGTCGCTGTCCGACCAAATGAAAGTCCATGGGCAAAGGTCAGTTCCATTAGATATGACCTAAACACGATTTACTAGGGCCCAGATAAATGCTTTCCAGCATTATTACTGCTTTAAAGGCTACCTATAATAAGATAGGAGTATTACTTACTAGAGAAATAGAAGGCTTGTCTTTGCGCCGTCAGAGAACAGGAATATGAACAGCTGGCACTTGCACCATGGCTTGTAAAATCTCATGCATAACAAATGGCACATAATAGTTAATTAAAAGAGGGGAAAAAAAAAAATACCTAGCCTATCCTCAAACTTGCCGTATGCACCCTCATAACTCTTGCGAGTTGCTCGCGCCCTTGGTCGTGCTGCGACATCTGTTTGCTGCATACTGAACGTAGAATATCAATGCTTGTGGCATGTGAAATAACCGGAAGTTGGCCGACGTTCAACCTCAAAGCGTGGTTCAGTCTAGATGAGTGCCAGTTTCATGTGATAGCGAACCAGTGACTACAGGAAATAGATCATCTGATCCTTATATGCAGAGAAACAGTTTGGAAGAGTGCGATTCGTCCATTAATATGAGCCATAGCTCCAGAATGATGACCTCAACAAGTGCAAAGCTGTAGACTACAGGCACTATCACTCATGTGTCACTCAGAGGGATCAAGATCTACTACAGAGGCATGCACCTAGCCTCCGGAAGATTAAGAGTACTTCGTCTGAGCATACGAGGTATTTCAAACGGCGGTTTATCAGGTTAAAGATTGGGTATATCCCAAGTGTATTTGAATAAAGATGGTTATCCCTCTTTTTTCCATGCCTTAGGTTCCTGCAGTAATATTTGTAGAGAAAACTCGGTGGGAACAGAACATCTCGTTATTGATGAGTTGTCGTTACCAAGATTGAGCTTTGCAAAAAAGGCGACAAAATCGTGATAGTATTCGAACCTTCCAATAAACAAGTTTGCATCTCCTTCGCCTGTTCTCAATGGCGCTCTTATCATGGTGGTTTTAGACATCAACGCTATGTACCGTCGCACGAACTACGAGAGGGAACCACAGATGGTGTTGTCTTTTCATCGATATCCTGTTCATCTCAACGTAGATGTTAAGAGCACAAGAGGATACTGTAGCTGACCTTGCCATAGCAACCAGAGTAAAGGGGAGGAGACGTCTAACATTAAAGTTGCATACTCAGTCTGCTATCTTGTCATTCAGATTGCACTACCATATCGACCTTAGAAACCTTGACGGAATACAGAGAGAACTTGGGTCCATCTAAATGAGTTGCGGCGATCTCAGTGAGTAGAGGGGGCCATTGCTATAGAGTTTATATGGGGAGGGCTGAACGATATTTTATGCCCTTCTTAGTTGAGCGATCCGAGCCATTCAAGATGTACGAAAATTGACTTTGAAATTTTAATCAGAACAGAGCAAGCATCAAAATTCGATTGGCAAAAAACTGTATAATTAACACGTACCAACCTATACAGAAGCCGCAAGATCGGCAGGAGGGCTAAACGTGCAATTTTGTAATTGAGATATTGACAGGAATGGTGTAAAATGCTTACAAAGGTTGCGAGAACATGCCCCATGAGGAAATGTGTTCACTTACAGCAAGAATGGCTCAACCATTTTTGTTATTATCTCAAGGGTCATCTGCAATGTGCGCACTCTGGCATGGTCGGAGTTGATGTTAAGTACCCTGGGTTAATAAATCATTCAAGCTGCATGCTCGATTGTGACTGAAAACTGTTGGTTTAATGAGAAACCATTTGCTGAAGCAGTCACAAGACGATAAACGTGGGCTGGGACTTGTCGGCTACCGCTGTCGCCTTTGTATCCCGAAATGCCAATCACATACAAAACATAACACATTCATTATTGGAAGGCGGATTGTGGTTATTACCATAATAGCATGAGCTTAAATGAACTCCACTTCGACAAATGATCTTTTTCAGGCAGGCTGCTATCAGATTAAACCATTCTTCTTGTAATACTCTACTGCTAATCTTTAACTACTCGATTCAAACGAGAGGGCCGAACACCCAACACACTGATCACTAACTAGATGTGCAGGCAGTATTTTAAAAACTATAATGATGTTTGATAAGTACGAAAGTCGTGACTATTTGATAGAGAGACTTTACATCCAGTCTTATCGCGTCCTGTGTCTAGATTCGATGAACCTCTGAGCACTTTCTTGAAGATTATGCAACTTCTGCATCATGCTGTGCGTGTTTCTTTGACACCTAGACTCATCATATCCTCCTTGCCCGTTGATTCTCCTGTCATTGGTGGTTAGAGATTTAAGCCATATCCCCAGGTTCACGTAGTTCTCACTTCAAAACTTGATGAACTGCACAGGTTTGAGGCGTCCACGAGACTACCCCGTTTTTCCAACCGCATCACTCTCCGAAGTTGTTCTTCCTACCAATCAGCTCCGTAGAGCAGCATATACATACCCTGACAGCCCTCAATCTGATTCGCCCACAGTGGGAGATCGTGACAACCTCAAGATCAAAAAAGTGTAAACAGCGTCTTGTAAGCTTAGAAAGGAGCAACCCTAAGCTGTAAATGCCTTGAGTCAGATCTTCTTCGAATCTACCATTTAAATGAATACCAATTCACGTCTTCTGTCTAGACCTTCAGCATCCCTCCGTATTATTTCCGAACTCTTGACTTCCAGCGCTGACGGTTGGAAAAGATACAATTTCGGCATCAATGAGCTGTATTTCTCGAACAAATTTGTTTGTAGGGGAGTAACGAACTTCAAGGGGTTCCCTCGACAGTTTTTATGCTCGAAATGCCACATTCCGATGATAACTCTGCACCTTGACATTGATTTAAGCCATTTTTGCACGTTCTCACTCGTCATCGTATTCAAAGAGTTTTGCGCTGCCGACCCCTACCGAGTACAATTGAGTATCAAGTCGGCAACAGAACGCGAACGTAGGGTCTTGCTACTCATTTTGTGTCTTGCCGGCGGGCTATTAGGGAATAATGAGGTCAGGGTGCATTTGGAGCTGATGCCTAGGATAATTGGCACCGCAACGAGACACTTGAAAGGGTAGGGACATTGGATAAAGGATATCACGATTGGTCATGTGCAATACGTGGATGACTGGGATGAGGAAGACTACCTACTGATAAGAACGATAACAGCGACCGGACAGCCCTGCTGCCGCCTATCCTAGTCGTTACCAGTTTGCTTCTTTCATCGTTTCTTCTCATCCATTCCTCGCAACATCATCCGCGTACCTGTATCTCGGTAAAGGCCTAGTCTGCAATATATATACTGATATAGCAAATGAGACCAGATTGTTCAGTGTTGGTTACTTTTGTTGTACTGTCGTCTGCTCGCAAGGGCTAGAAACGAGGCTGTAAGGCGGGTCTATGCAGCCGGCCTCAAACAGCACGTACAGTAGCTGCAGCTTGCACAAATACATGGCTACAAATGCATGTCTTGCATATATCACATGCACCCAACTTTCTTTGTAGAACTGGACAGAGACACGACAGTGCATTTATCCAGAAATATGAGAACAGTCAAAGTGCATAACTAGAAGAGTGGGAAAACACCGATTCACCTCACCGTCAATTATGTTCGCCTCGTTTCGTCTTAAATATAGATTAGCGCTTCCTGGGTGCTAAGGCAGTTTCTTTTGTTACTTCCAAAACAAGACAAGGCTCAGTTGTAGGTACCTAGGTATTTACTCAACATTGCTTTTGATCAGCTTCGGGTACGGACTGGTGAGTACTGGCTTGCTTTTGTTGCTTTTGTTGGTTTGTGCTACCTGCCTGTAGGTACCTTGGTACTACCCTGGCATTACAGTTTCTTCTCTACTGCCGTTTATATGTCTTCGTTCTCGACTTCTCCTCGCCATCAACTTGTTTTCCATTTTCTCTTCCAAATTCACCTCAATCTCGATTTTGATCCCAACTTTAGTTGAGGACCCCTTTGCTCGTCATGTTCCGCCGCGAAAGAAGGTGTGAAACTCCTCCACCAACACCTTGCGAACAGTTCAGAAGAGATGCCAAGTTCACACTTCCAACCGCCGCCCAAGGCCAATCTCCCCTGCTTACATTGCCTGTTGAAATTCAACAAATGATCTTCATCGAGCTACTCGGGGACAAACTTGTTCATGTTCATTTTCGTCACAAGGACGACAAATACGAAAGAGAAGGAGCTCCCAGCAAAGCTTCGAGATGGGTTCATTGTATCTGTTGCCTTGAACGCAATGCAGTTCCTCACTACCATGAAGAAAAGAACCATCGGTGGCGTTTTCTTTCCACAAATATTCTCAGGACTTGCCAGTCTGCGTAAGTCGTGATGGTTTTCTCGTGTTTGCATGTATTATCTAACGATGCTACAGCTACCTCCAGTGTCTCCCAGTCCTCTATCAGACCAACACCCTTTCCTTCCGCTGTTTCAAAGATGCGATAGCATTTGAAAGTCTTTTTGTGCATTTCTCGTCACTAGTTCAATTCATAGATCTTTATTGTACTGACTGTGGCTGCTATACGGAATCCATGTGCCGCCGTCTTGAGCATAGCGATCAGGGCTGGAGAATGAATATGCACTATTTCGACAAATACTACCATTTCTTTTTTGAAACAGCAGGTAGCAGTGCTAAAATCAGAAATTTGAGGCTATATTTCGAAAATCATAAACGCCTATTTTTTCACCATCAAATACAGATGCTACTGTTATCAACCAGTCTTCCTCTCGCTCAGATTCAGGTATTCGTGCCAGGCGGCTTGGACAAAAGGACAGATGAGGCAGTCAGGGTGGAAGCATCTCCTGACAAGCGTAACCGTATCAGCATCATCACACATGCAAAGGATCCTTTGTCTGGCTGTTGTGGAGAAATTCCAGACGAAGAGGCGGGACAACACACTGATGAAAATG
This sequence comes from Fusarium palustre, assembly GCA_014899045.1. Taxonomy (NCBI): domain Eukaryota; kingdom Fungi; phylum Ascomycota; class Sordariomycetes; order Hypocreales; family Nectriaceae; genus Fusarium; species Fusarium palustre. Next base: position 59,334 of record JAAVUH010000199.1, read on the forward strand.
TCGATCGTGTCGTGGAAGTCGACGTCGAGGATGATAGCTTGGCAGTGGAAGAGTGAGTAACTGGATTTGGCAATGTTACAGTAGGGAAGTTGAGCTATGATTTATATTATTACTATTTGTTAACAATCCGTATGGACACCGAGTAGGCGAATTTCAGATACAGACAACCTCCAAGTCGAACAAGTCGAAAAGATCTGTAACTGAGAAATCAACAACAGAAGTTGGCGTGTAAGATGCATGAGAAATAAAGAACATTTTAAGAACGAGGTATAATCATTATTCAAACTTATAATCGTATCATTAATCATAATAGCAATGCGTGTGCAGCAAGTAAACCAGTGTGCACCTTCTATCGTAATACAACACTGAAAAAAACAGTAAAAAAACAAGTTGCTCAACCCCTCTTTCGAATGACATCCCGCACAATATTTCGACACTCGCTCGGATCCTCGAAAACATGCCAGGCCTCAACTGGCACATGTTTGAAAGCCTTTTCGAAACGCTCGAGCTGGTTCTTCTCGTCGATGCCAAAAGCAGCCACATCGGTTGCCTTGCGGATAAGGATCATTTTGACCCAGCCTGGGAATGTGCGATAACTATGAAGAGTCAGTCAGCCAGCCACACGCAAAAATCTCGATTCAAGTAACAACTTACATCTCGCCGTAGGCCTCTGGGTCAGATTGTGTCGAGTCGCCGATGAGAATCAGCTTCTTCTTCGGCAACCAGGATTGGATCTTCTTCATACGGTCCGTCTTGTATTCCTCGGTTCCCATAGTGAGCGCCGACAATAAACCTGCTACTGTGCGCCAGCTTGAGTCGCGAAGTATGAGTTGGCCTTGTGGGTAGTATCGTTCGCGGAATTCGCGCAACAGGGGGTAAAGGTTGTATGGCGATGCTGACAGATAAAACCAGGGGGTATCGCGAGGGAGTAAAGTTTGCAGATCTGAGAGAAGTTCGGGCATTCCAGGAACTGGAGTGGGTTCGTCGATAAAAGTAGACTTGAGGATACCAAGAGGATCACTGGTCAAGGTGACCTTGATAGTGTCATCAACATCTAAGTTCTGTTAGCTGCATATCTCTGGTAGGTATGCGGTACGGGGACAAACCTGATATAACAGCCCAACCTTCAGGTCCAGCATAGTATGTCTGCATGTCATGAATACCCTTAGTGCCATGTGGTACCAGCGCTGTCGCATCAACAATCGACCCCTTATGGTACCGGTCAACAGGCTGAACGCTCGTCGTGATGCCGTTGATACTTGTAGGTCCCAATTTAATCTCTTTCTTCTTGTGTTCGATCCAGAAAACTCTCGCTGCCTGAATATCCCAAAGGAATGGAATGATTCTCTCTTCAATAACGTCACGCTCAGCCGCATCCTCCGCCAAACCAAGCGTCGAAGCAATACCAGATACTATATCCGCTACACGGCACTTGGGTTCGTTCTCAAACACGGCAGCGACGAACTCAGCCTCCCACTGGTCAGTCTCTGGGTTGCGATAGGCCGTATTATCCATCAACCACAATATATCACCAGCGTCGATAGCCTTGCCAAAAGGGTTCCATCCTGCGACGCGCGAGAGCCATCCTGAAACATTAATTGGACCTGCAAGAGCGGCGGTTTGTGCTTTCTGAAAGGCTGCGGATTTAGGATCGGGCAGGTCGTGCTCGACCTTGTCAAAGTTGCGTGCTTTTCGAGTACGTAGTTGCATATCGGCTGCAAATGCGCGAGGATCAAAATCTAGTTTGTCGTCCATCTCGAGTCACAGTAGCGCTGTCGGGATTTATATATTACACAGAGATTTCGTGCGAAAGATGCCTCGAGGTGACGAATAAGGTCCCGTGCTAAGAATGAGTCGTAGGAACAGTGAGCGAGGCTGTATCAGGAGCCGCAAGGTCGCGTGGATGTCAGGTCAGGTTTCCTGGGGAGGGTATGTTTTATAATGAAGAAAGAGGCGTTAGATAGGCAGCGAGACAATGTCTTATGTTTAATCGCAAGACATCGCCCAGATAGTACCTAGACACTAGAGTAAGATGAAGAGTCAAGGTCTCAGTCGCAGTAAGTAGGAGGAGGTGCGCCTCCTGCCCAGAGCTGCTAGACAGCATTTTAACTGCTGGGCTAAATCTGTTTACCTGCCTGGTATCCGTGACCTCATGGGTATGATACATAATACGCTATCAACAGCACTGACAGGGAATAAGTTAATGGCTGCGACGTTATTTGTTCCATTTCAATTTGAGCGATTCCCCTTGTGACGTCGATGCGTGATGCTAGCGATGCAGATCTCTTCGGCTTTAGGCTTGTGGGGGTGGATCGATATCCGCGTGGGCGCTAGAGAACGCTATGCCCAGAAGAATGACCCAAGATTGGACGGTTGCTAGGTGGCTTGCAGTAGGCTGTGCTGCGGGCTGCTTTAAGCTATTGAAACAAGACTTGAAATATGGATGTGCTGTTCTGGATCCATGTTCTCATTGCTAACATCATCGACGGCGGCTGTTTTACTGTACAGGCAAACAAGGGGTATAGCCAGGACGATATAAAGAAACGTATTACGTCAGACCTCTGTAAATCTATCAAATCACTGTATTCAGTTGAGAAGTAGGAATCCTTAGCTTCTAAACTTTGTTATGACCTATATACTTACTACCGAGGTAAATAAATGACCCAATAGTCTGCTCCAAATAGGGTAACTAGACTATATGGCTAGGTTAGTAGTTTAGTCTCTTGTGTTCCCAGGGGCCGAACTTTCTGATACTCTGAGGGGTCCGTAACGTAGGAGCGAAAACGGATACCCTGTTGTATGACATTTACTTTAACCTTTGAGGCATCTCTATGTCGATTATACCCGCCATCCTTGGTTCAATATTCCCGTTGACTAGCGTCCCGCTTCCCGGTAGATCATCAAATTGCAACCAGACCTTTCTGAACGTTCAGTCAAGACACATGCGCTACTTGATACAAGGCTCAATTCATATGCAGATAGTATGATTCTATCTCATGTACAAAGTCTTGTTCGTAAATGCGACCCCGTATACTGAAGTGATATCTATTCCCAAAACGCCAACCGCTCATGCCGTCTTTACTCATACATATATATCTCCCTGACTTTCTTCCTGTACCTGGGGTATCAATCAATCAATAACACGAGCGAGCGCCAAGTGGTTGAGGTAATTGAAAAGACACGCCCTTCTCCCAAACTACCAGCCGCCGTACAACCAACCTCGCTTTTCTTCCGCGTTGAAGAGTTCCTCCCTGACATCTCCCATGATCGCGTTCACCACACCCTTCATAGCTCTCTCGCTGATGGTAAAGGAGTCGTAGAATAGATGGTCGCGTTCGATTTCGCATTGTGTCTTGATCTCCTTCTCATTGATTTTGAGATCCGCCAAAGCCCCTCTGACACACGGTGTCCAGACATCAGCGAAACGCATCGAATCATTAGCGGACAATGTTCCACGTCCTCTCAAGTCCACAACAGCTGCACGTTCCATGTCACCTTCAGTCATGGCATCAAGAACTCCCTGGTCGACATTTACCAGCAGCCCGTTACGCATGGGATACGGAGCCTGGATAACGCGCTGGTTTTCGTACGTCGTTTTCGCGGATTCTTTCGTGTCTTCGCTGTGCTCAACAGGCTCGACACTCTCGGCTCTCTTGGTCTTCTTTAATTTTTCAGTGGTCGATGCCGGCCTCTTTGGCTTTTTTGTGGTCCTCTCTTTCCACTCAGCGACTGCAAAGTCCACCTCCTGGTTCCAATATTTAGTCAGTTCTGCGGCGTTTCGAGTCTGCTCAACCACGTTATTGGGCGCAGGGGGGGTCTTCCGACCTTGCCATCCCGGTGTGAGGGAAATGTCAAATATCGTGGGCACTATAATGCGGAAGCTTTCAAACTTGCGCCTATCGACTTTGTCCAAAGCGCCGGGTGCCGTCAGTTCACTGATCTGCGACTCGGTCGCGTTTGTCCAGAAATCGGAGTAGGCGATAGAAGTGGGGTCAAGTGATCGTTCGTAGAGTATCTCGGCCTGGTCGAGGATTTGTCTGACCATGTAAGTAATGGCATCTTCCGATTCTTGTCTCGGCATTGCTGCCATGTTCCAGATCTCCCACGTTCCAAAGCTGAATATCCAGACCGTTTCGCGTGGGGTCTCTTCAGGGGGTGGCATCGCGAGAAAGCTCTGAACTTGGCTTGACAGGTCAGGGACTTTGGAGGGGGTGGGATACTGTTTAGCGATATACTTGTAATTCAAGGCTGGTTTTTCTTTCACGTTGGTGAACTTGGTAGTATTGAGAAGACCCTGAACTGCCTCCTCGTACATATCGTTACTGATGAGACCCCTGTTCGGCTGATCCTTTGGTACGAATGATAGGTAAGAAGTACATTCGAGCTATTCAAGGGTTAGCGAAGAGTGATGAGTCAGGGTTTTTCGTTTTACCTGATCGCATAGCTCCTCTGTCCATGCTTTGCGCTCTGAAGAGGGATCATGTATGTTGCCTACAACATCAGGCGAACCAAACACCACGATCCTCATGTTTCGATCAGGTTCTGGCTCATAGCTCCCCCAAGGGAACATTCCACGATACCCATATCCGAGTTGGCCGCCAGATAATCGATCTGGCAAAATCCCAAAGACGAGGAAACTGGTGAAAAATATGGCAATGATTTGGAGTAAGAGCTTGGGTGCGCCGCGCCACATGCGAGAAGAGCAGAAGATAAAGACGTTCTTCCCACCGAGCCTGCCCATGACAGAGTCTTGGCTGTCACGACGACCGGGAATTTGATGATCCAGCTCTGCAGGCGATTTCCATAATGTATTTATCATGATGTTTTGGAGTGGCAGTGTTGGTTTAAGGAAGACCGTGGTGAAATGAATACTCGATTAGGGGGCCTTGAGCGGGACATATAAGTTTGATTCGTGTTATTGATGTGGTTCAGGAACGGGGACAAGAATAGAAAAGGGTGTCGAGAACAGGAATATGGCTATGATGCCGATGATCCGACTGTGAGGCAACAGTTCCGTTAATAGTGAATACTAAATCCTCCCTGTGATTAAGCCTTGTCGTTTAGGGAGACGTTGACAGTGAGAGCCAGTGATTAAGTTTGAGCGAGGCGGATCGAGAACGGACTAGACCAGAAATTCGACAGCGAATGGCGGATATAAGCGGCCGAGAAATGATGAAAATAGAAACGAGGCGGATTTTGTGATGCAATTTGTAGGTGTTTTTTGCTTTTGTTTTTACAAAGCAGATGATGGGAGGAATGATTGTTAAACATGCGGCCACGAGGTGGATGTTATCGCATGCAGCCGAGTCGACGTGCCAGTGTCTGGGGTAGGAAATAAGTTCAGTGCTTACCATTCAGCGGGGGATAAGCGACTTATCAAAGATAATCTCGGGCAGTCTAACTAATAGTTCCCTTAATAATAAACCTTGGAACAAACCTGACAGTAGTCGCCAAGAGTAATCGGTTGCGTGGCCAAGACCTTTCGGGAAACTCGGTATCAAGGAACGTTGGATTCACTGCAAAGACACAAAGCAAAAGATGTGAGGACCCTTGTATAAATTGTGGAATTTAATATAGCCAGGTCTCTACTCAGCCCGTGAGCTGAACCTAAGCTTACAGTCATTCCGTTTCACGCGATATCAAAGGCTTTCTTTGCTTGGAGTTGTCGCATCACATCACGTCGCAAGCGGTAATGCAGTGAGCGGTTGTACCCACATCCCGATGCCGTCTTCCGACCTCGTCATCCGTGGTGGCAGACCACTTCCCCTTATCCTCAAATTTACGGATATGTGGAATGCGATTCGTTGTGCTTTATCTTTATTTGGCTTCACCAGGCTAAGTAGTTTGTAAATTGCACCCAAGAAATGCGTCGTCAGCAGTGGAGTCGGTCGGGTCGGTCACTGTGGTGGTTGGCACCGCCTAACCTTGTTAACTCGGAAGAGAGGCCATAGCCTCAAGGAGAGGCAGCACATGCCAAGGGGTCGTCGTCCATCATGGGGTTAATCTGTACTACAATTGATTTGACAGCCGTCACAGTGAGATTGTAACGGGTATAGTATAACGATCTCGGTGTTCCTGTGGGGAAAAGTGCAACAGGGCCATTAATGGATGAGAATGTTTGTTTGCCCGTCCGCCATAAACGGTAATAAACCACGAGACGGCCAAACATGATACCTCGAAAGGTAACAATGCACCCAATCCATACCTTAGTAGTCAGTCAACTGTAAATGTTTTGTTACGCCAAAGCAGGTGTACTACCTTAGTAGGTACTAAGGTACTAAGGTAGGCAGTAGGTACCTAACACGCTTGTTCTTTCACGTTTATGAGATAGAAAATCCATACATACGTCATTCGTTGCTTCCCCACGTTTGGTGGTTTCGGCTAAGTTACCTAGCACTCTCCATCAACCCTATAAAACCTGCGCCGAGCCTCAACATCCTGGACTGTTTATCGAGTTCTACCCAGTTTGTTGTTATCCGGTAGAGGAGTAGTCTAGACCTTCAATTGCACGAATCCTTTATTGTACCTGACTTGTGATCTTGGTCTATCAGGAATTTTAAGTACTCCGGTCCGACGTGTCACGTAAGTTTACCCTGCGTTATTCTCAGGTGGTCCAGGGTAAGCAGTCCATGAGAATTCACAAGCAAGATACCGACCGCAACATGAAATGTTAGTATCAAGCCTATTCGTCCAACCTTCTTATCTAATATAGTCTATGGTTCGACCAAGAAATCATCTATAACGATATACCCAATTGTTTCAGACATTCGATTTGACGTCAGAAGCGCATCAACGATATCCATATCGTAATACGACAACGGCGTCTGTTCTAAGAAGTCGTCATGAGTGCGACGATGGTGTCGAGAACTTAGATGAATATGGCATGCACATCACCAAGCGTGAGTGAGTAGTGGGCAACCCGAACACCTATTTTCTTACATAACTGTTTGCTCAAATCAACCTAAGCAGCGCCGTAATGCAATTGCACTTGTTAAGGATTGTTCCAATTTAATCCGTTGACTTATAAGTTTGTTGACGCCACCAACCGTGGCAGCCATGTTATGGTATGATGGGAATCTACATGGCTGGGTGAAGAATCGTTTTCACATGATAACTGTTTCTAGGCCCTGACAATGAGCTCTACCAGGTAAATTTTAAGGACACTGTTTCATAGCTGGAGTGTTGTTCAACGACTAAGGTATTGTGAACATTAAACAAGGAAGTCTCATTTGACACAAATTATAGCCAGCAGTTGAAGTGAATCATGCACGGAAATTATCACTGCAGAAGCGGCACAGCCAAGGTAATCAAGCGAATCAAAGTCATGCTTTGTAGCAAAATATGTCTGAGACTCCTTTCCCTTAGTTATGATAATAAACACGATACTGGCCCCTTTTCCAAGCCATGCCTCATTGCACTGTAAATGTTTTGCACTTGGGAGCTTCCATTATAATAAGGGAGATATTGTAAGTTGAGGCAACGAAAGCTGCCATTTACACACAAAAGCAAGGACTATTCTTGTCGTGTTGAAGACTGCCCGCTAAGAGAAAAAGGACCATCCCGAGTACGGATAGGAGCGCGCCATTTACGTGCAAAATTTTCTGTATTATTGTTACAGTCCTGTTAATGGAAGGGATATCCATAGACAGGTAGGGTTTCTTTTTATAGAGACGGTGCAAAGCCTGTTGCGACACAACAGCCCCACTACCAACGACAAGTCCATCCTCCCAAAAAGAAATATAAATCTTATCCTACCTACTAAGGTACCTGGGTACCACCTTATGGACGTGCCCAACCCGATAGCTAACAAACTTTATAGCTCCTCTGGATGTCTGCACCATGTCTGACAGTACTTGTGCTCTCATCTTCTGTCATTGAATCAAGGAAATCTCAGTCCTACTCTACTTGGCTTTTGCAGCCGTGTCAGAGTTGTATTAATTAAAGTGGCTTACATATTATGCACGTGCAATCCATGACTGGCTTTTTGGATCGGGTGTTTTGAAACCGTAAATCCGTCACCAACCACATCTTGCTTGGATCGATTAGACTAGGTTATCATTTGGTACCAGAACTGCCTCAGCCTCCCTACTAACAACATTCATCTCACCTCATCCCATCCCATCCCGTCCCGTCCTTTCTTCTCAAGGCAATCTATCAACTATACCCCTGCCTCGGTCTTGCGACAACCATTACAGCGTAGTGCAGGATTGCCAACACTCCCTTGCCGCCGACTATCGATACCCGGCTCCGTCTCCAGGTCTCTCCACGCCTAGCCCAAGCAAAAGTCTACCACCATGTTTGTCTTGCCTCTTGCGACTACGACCCCTTGAGTCATGTCATGAGCGCGTCTCGATTGCTTGCCTCAACCTCCTTACCGTACACCATCGGATGTTGACCCACGGATGCGCTGCCCTTCTCTCACTAAATACGTATTGTATCGGTCGCCTTACGCAAGCTTGAGCGCTCCCGCGCTACCCCCACCCAGCCGCAGTCGACATTTTGATTCACCTCGACTCGACGCAGAGCCCGGTTCTTCGGTATGCTCTCCCATCTGCGGTTCCACAGGCGAGGGCCGTCATCGAATCCTACCTCGCCCTCTCCTGATCAAACTCCTACTTCACCTGCTGCTGGCCACCCTGCGCCTTTCTCTCCCGATGTTCTCTCTCCAGAATTGCGACCGACGTCTTCGAATCCTTCTACCTTGCCTCCTACTCTACCGCCCATATCTCGCGTTACTACAGACGATATAGGGAAGTCAAGAGATGGCCGTCAAAATGCTGCAGCGACAAGCCCTTTAGATCCTCGGCCACAACCAACCTCCAAAGCATCATCCTTCATTGGAGGTGTCGCTCTTAGAAAATACCAGCGTGATCTGGAAGCACAAGCTACCGAAACCAACGATAGCAAGAGAGGAACCAGCCTATTTGGGCAACATTCAGCTTCTCAGCCATCATTAACTTCAAATAACCCTCCCTTACGGCCGTCGCCGCAAGTTATAAAGAATACGAGAGCTACATCCTCTTTTAGCACACCCACAGATCTTCAGCAGCCTACTGGTCGCCGTCCTGCAGGTACCCGTCTGGTCACAGAACTGCCCTCGCTTACACAGACAACAAGCAACACCGAAAACCTCAAGCCCAAGAAAGGGCTGCCGTTTCTTAAGAAACCAATGTCAACACTATTGATGAGGCGTAAAACCAATCAGCATGCCCCTGACTTGCGCCCATTGCCCTTGGCTAAGCGCCGTGAGGATCCGGTATATGATCCTCGTATCATGGGAACTCGGGTCCATGATTTCAGTGCACCACGGCCAAAGAGGAACACCCCAAACAGGGATACTACGCAAACAACTCTCGCTTCGCCAGTCCCCATGTCCGCTCCTCTTCCCGTTCAAGACATGTTCCTAAGCCCATCGGCCACTCAGACCGAACATACACCCCTCTCAGCCTCAAATTTGACAACACGTGTGCCCAGCGATGCTTCCGATTCTATCTATTCGCAAGATTCAAGGGCCCTCAAAATGACACCAAGCACAGCCTCTGCCGCACACCAAGCCCCTTTGCCTGACCTGGACACTCTTACACTGTCAGATGCCCCCCGGGTACCTCCCAAGGATAATGCACCGATTTCGGTTCAGCCAAAATCACCACGAGCATCACGTTTAATCGATGAAGATGCCTATATCCATGACAGACAGGCGGTTTCTCACCAAGCAGGGAGATCCCGAGGCCCATCACTATCTGGGTTGTCCGGCAAGGACATACCGTCTGCGATACCTCGACACATGAAGAGTACGTCGTCAAGGTTCAGTTTTGATATGATCGGTGCTGCGAAGCAGGAGAAACTTCTTGAAGATAGGCATCGTCAACGAGAGCTTGAGAAGAAGACTGCAGATGTACCTGCCCCGCGAGACTCGCGCTTTGACGATTTGGACGATGATGGGTTCGATTACGATGCCATGATGGATGACGATGGCCTCGAAGAGGAGATTCCCATGGTTGGTGACGATTTTGATGATATGGACGCTGATTTCAACATTGGACTGGATGATCACATGGACGACCACATGGGCGACACTTTGAATAGAACCCTTAGTACCTTTGACAACAATCTGAACAACACGCTTAATGGAAGCATGGATGACAACTTGGACGAAGAGCTTGATCCAGACAACGACCAGGAAAACTTTTCTGGCTTTGTCTTTCAGCGATCGGGACCTACATCTTCGATAACCAGTCCTCGCAGCGCTGGCTTCTTGCCAACTCCAAGGGATACAGAGGGCAATCGGATTGGATTTGCTATGAGTCAATATACGCCAGAGATGCTGTTCCCGTTGTCTCCCAGAGAGCCACTCGATCAACGGATGAGTCAAGAGATGGAGGCAGGGGGACTGGGGATCCAAGGATTGGAAATGCCAAGGGTGCCCAGTCTAGAGAATGAAGCTGCATTCCAGAAAAACCAAGACTTGCCACCCGTAAACACGGGACGCTCAATAAACGATGATGAGCTCTATTACGACGATGGGATGTTAGAATTTGAGAGAAATGAATTCGCCGAGGATCTTGCTGCTCCTCCAGAATGGGACGATACCCCTTTTGACGAATCTATTTTTGACAACAATGATACCGATCAATTTGGTCGACCAATAGCAGGCGCCTTTGCACAGGCAAAATCGCAGAAACGACCCGGAAATCAAGATGAACCGAACAGAGCATCTGACTCAACAGAACCACTCTCTGCGGCTTCAGAGATCCCCCTGATGACGGCTCATACATCGCTGAGTGCTGGTGACAAAGAAGAGGTCGAACGCGAAGCTGCGAGGGACAGCCCTGTTCCTGATCCATCTCCTGCCCCTACGGCCGTGGTTCAATCGTCGTCTCCGTCAGGAAATGATCCTTTTGCGGCTTATCAGGCTGCTCTTGCTGCAGCAACTTACAAAGCCGCAGCATCGGGCAAGTTCCAGCGCGGTTCAACTCCACCACCTGTCGAAACCATACTGTCTACGTCAGATTATTCATCAGACATGCCAAACCATGATAATGTATTCAAACAGGACAACTATGAGAGTTTTGATGATTATGATGACTACGATGATACATATGAGAACATGGCCGATCTGGACCTTGATGATGATGCTATCATTGCTGAGGCCAATGCAAGCGCTCTAGCCAATGACTGTGATGGCTGGTATGGCCAGGAATTTGGCTTCTACTCAGCTGGTCAACAACAAGGGCCAGAGTTTGAATACGCCAATGGTGGCTTCTTTGGTCCCAAGGGTGGTTTAGACCGTAGTACCAGCGGGCGCATGATCTCGAGAGAACCGAACCTCACGCCTATCACAGAGCGGTCCGAATATTCTAACAGAAACTCTTTCATGAGCCTTGGCATGCCTGGCTTTGGAGGAACAACGCCCTTGCAAAGCCCAGGTCTGGCTCAACTTGCCCTTCTTGGCGATCGCGGCGATGAGATGACCTTGTCTGCTCTTCTCCGGCTGAGGTCCCGTGCCTGGGGAGGTTCTCAGGCTAGCCTCGTGTCCAGCCAAAACGGATCCCCACGATCAGAAAGAGGCGACATGTCCACTTCGCCTTGGGGCCAGAGCTTTATGAGCCCAACAACTTTTCACACCCGCAAGAATTCGGTTTTGTCTACCATCAGCCACGACTCAGATAGCGTAAGCGCATCAGGAAGCCCGACGTTGACAGGCGGTATTCCTGGCTTCACGCTGTCCCCACCACCTGTCCCCACGCTGGCTAAGCTCGAGACCGGTGTCAAGAATGATGCTCAAATACACCCTCTCAAAGTTAGCAGGCCCGCGCCAAAGTCTTGTGATAACCCTATTTCACCGGTGTCGGATCTAGAAGAGAGTATACCGTCATCAGCCATGGTGAGCCCCTTGGCGTCTTCCAACAGGGTCAGTATGGCCGAGTCCAATGTCGTGCCCAAACGACCTGGCATGGGACACCGCCATAAAGGCTCAGCTGATAGCATATCATATACTAAAGAGGAAGATAGTGGTGCTACACGTTGGGTCGTGGAGCGACGACGCACAGGAGAATTTGGACAGGTTGAGATCGAGCGAGAAGTTCTTGAACAAGGGCGAATCTAGGAGCTAGTGCCTTGTTTGTGCTGTTTCGATGCATGAAAGAAACGAAACGGAAAAGTATTACACTGACACGACATTGGATAAGGAGTTTCGGTTGGAACTGAGTATACATACAAGAAACATCGGTGCGAGCCGTAAGCCCTTGGGATAGAGCCTAGGCCATGCACAAGGAGTTAAGAAGTGGAACAAAAAGTTGGGTACTAACGGCGTTGCGGAGCTATATATATATATCTATATGGGTGTTGGCACTTATGTTCTATTTGAACTTTACGCATAAATTTGGATGACAAGGAGCTTCATGAATTGAGCATCAGGAATAGGACAGCGTATACATAAGATTGATATTCTTCTTACACGACTACATAACAGCCATCAAAAAAATGTAGATCCGAGGTTGCTGGGCTTTATATGTCGATTGTTCACTTCCAACTAATGTTTGCAGACTCAGTTTTTCCTCCACACGTCCCGCCACCACTCTTTCAAACCATATGCCTTCTCCTGAGCCTCGACATGCACCTTGACTTTATCACTCCCAGTTAATGTTTCCAACAATCCGGTCTGCTTGTCTGTCTGGCCTCCTCCTCCCAAGGTCCTCGCCTTTCCGCCCGTTGCACGGTCCTGGATCTCGCGGGCGACCGTAGGCGCAACTTCAGCAAAACATGCCTTGAGTTCCCGATCAAGCGAAAAATACGGCTTTTTTGCCAATTCTGGCGCCATGAGGTTGTAGCTTCGCGTCAGAGCATTGAGGCGCTCAATCGATAGTTTGTGATAGCTCGCTTCGGCTTGCTCCCACGCCGAATCGCGAAATGGTCTTCCGACCACTGGTGAAGCAGCCTTAAGCTCTTCTACTTCCTCTTGAGCGCTTCTTCTTCTGATCGGGTTGTGCACTTCTTCTGCTGCAGCATACTCTTCCGCCCTGCGTATCTGCTCTTGTAGCGGTCCGCCTCGAGAAGCAATCATTCTCGCCGCCAACCGCCGCCAATCGTTACGCAGCCGGCCTCTGAACGTCGCCACCTCTTTTGCGAGCTCCTGCTGCTTCTCTATCCATGGCGGAACAATGTCCTGCCGTTGAATCATCTTATTCATGATATACTCCGTCGTGTCGATAAAGGGGTTATCAGCGCGTGAATCACGTTCGATGCCTTTCCCTCGCGGTATATTCTTGAATTGTCCTCGCGCAATAGCGTCCTCGATGCGTTCGTTCGCCAGCGCTGCAAGACCCGTGATTGTGTTTGGCAGCGCTCTTGCCCCGGGCTCAAAGCGTTCTCGCAGTTCCCTTCGCCATGCCTCCTTTTCATCCTCACTCATGCCGTTCTTTGGCTTTCGGGCTCCTATTTCAACATACGTGTTCACCTGATCCCTTGCTTTAGCAACCTTCTCTCCGGCAGATCGTTTCGGCTGTCCACGCAGCCGTAAGTCTACAGGAGGCGGCTGAAACTTGCTTCTCAAACCAGGAGCAAGGGGCTTTCTGGCATCATCCAGCATTCGAAGGACTGTATCTGCCGTATGCTCTTCCCCTGTCCATGCTTGTGCCGAGGCAATGTTTCGTGTGCCCTCACCTACTGATGATGAAAGGCCAGCTTGTGCAAAGGCGCTAGCATGTTCAGATTTGAACTCTGCATCGGCAATTTTGCTCAGAAGCCTCTCCTTGAGCTCTTCTGAGAAGCCCGCATCTTCCACAGCTCGACGTCCGGCTCTTCCACCTGTGAAGAGGGCTTCCTCTGTGGCTTCTTCTAAGCGCCGAGCCATTGGTCCTGGCTCATTCTCTAATACTGGTGCATCGCTACTTTCCCCCTCTTCCTCTGCTGTACCGTTTGTTTGTTGCCCGTCCGCCTTAGATGTGCCGGCTTGCGTTGAGTAATGAGTAAGTGGCAATGCCACTGGCCGGCGCGATGCCTGGAGGCAACGACGGCAAATGAAAGACGAACAAAGGAATGAGAGAGACATGATTGAGCTTTGATCACGGTGAGGGAAAAGATCACATACAATAAAGGGAATTTATCTAGAGTGTTGAGGTAGAAGAAACTGAGTAAAGTTGTAATGACGGCAATGAAGCTGATGGAGCTTGGCTTAGTCATCGAACTACACCATAGTGCTGGAATTCAGACCTCGCCACTTCTTTGTGGTTTAAACAAAATTAAATATCTTGGGTTACTTAGGTTGAAATCAATTGACGCGATCGATCTTACGAGCACATGAGATTGTTTGGTCTTTCTTCGCTCTTGTGTGAATATTGATTCGTCAGCAGCCAACACCCTCCTTCTCACGAAACTGCCTACTACCACCGGCAACGCTTACTCCAAGATGATTCATGAACAAATCAAGTACTTACAAGGCAGGCACCTAGGTACCTGATTAATGCAAGGGACCTTGTGGTAGGATGTACTACGTTGCTTGTCCCATTGGTTCATGTAAACTTTGATGTTGCATATAAAAAGCCATGGAAGAAGATCCTCTTTCAGTTGTTCCTGCCTCACGTTTTACAGTTTCACGATGCGTGAAAGGAAGGAGGCACAGAACGGCCCAGTGTGACTGCCACATGGTAACAGATTTAATTATCTTGAACACTGCTGAAATGCTTTTGAAACTCTTGTCCTACATCGTGCATAGCAACGAACTCGACCTTTACTCGCCTCTACACGTGCAGTTTTGGAGTTTTCTTGGGACTCTGTTATTCAATTCTGATTGTTACATCTTGATTCACTTGCCCCTAAGCGCACGCACACTCGTTCTCTACTCCTAAGATGCTTTCACTTTTGGCTCAAACGATAGTAATTGCTTTGCTAGCTATTCTGTCCTCCGCAGACGTGGACCCCATCAAAGACTTGACGCCCTACAGCAATGGATTTCTCGGCCAGTTTCCTTCTCAAACCTTCAAATCTTCAGATGCTGTCTCTCCCGTCTTTCAGATCAATGTATTCGAGCCCAGTCTTGTCGATAGTTCTGGATTTCTCTTCCTGACATTGGAACATGGCGACAAATCGGGGCCTGCCATATTTTCAAGCAAAGACCTAACCCTTGTGTATGCTGACATCAAGTATGAACAAACTTTTGATGCCCGCGCACAGGTGAGGAATGGAGGCAAGTACCTCACTTTCACTGAAGGTGGACGCTGTCATGCTTTCGATGCCAACTATCAACTGAAGTGGTCAGTTTCAGTCCGGGACTTGGGAGCTGTTGAGGCCGATATCCACGATTTCGAATTCACCACCCAGGGAACTGCTCTTTTGACTGCGTACCAGGATGTCAGATACAACTTGACTGTCCTCGGAGGAGAGGTAGATGGTTGGCTGAGTGATTCTATTTTCCAAGAGGTTGACCTTGATACGGATCGAGTCTTCAATGTGTGGAGATCATTTACACACATCAACTTGACTGACACAATGGTTGATTATAACCCAGAAAAGACTTACATGGGCGGTCATGGCTTCGACTGGTTCCACATAGACAGTGTTTTCAAGGCAAGTTGCTTCCCACTTCACCCGACCCTATGCTCACAAGGTGTAGACTTCGAAGAACAATTATCTTGTCTCATCAAGGGGATTGTCGGCGATTATCCTTCTCCATGCTGGCACATTAGATCCGCGATGGATTCTCGGAGGGAAACACAATCAGTTCAAAGACCTCAGTGGCGGGAACGCAACAAACTTTGCCAATCAATATAACGCAAGGTTCGTTCAGGGCAATGAGAGCCGATTAAGCTTCTTTGACAACCAAGTCACCGAAAACGGAATGTGCAACGGCAGTAATTGTTCTCGAGGCGTTGTTGTGGAACTCGACTATGACAAAATGACCGTTCGACTTTTACATGAGTTTTATCATCCCCAAAAAATATCTTCGGGTTCAGGAGGTAGTGTTCAGGGCCTAGACAATGGAAACTTTCTTGTCGGCTGGGGTGCGAACCCGGGTATCACTGAGCATTCGCCTGATGGGGAGGTCGTGATGGACATTCAACAAGGAGCGATCCCTCACATCTCCGGAAACGACCCAGATATCGATATGTCTGTTTATCGTGCCTGGAAGATGGATTGGATTGGCCGGCCTCCATGGGGTCCTTCTATAGCTTCCTCAGCTCCAGGAGAAGACACATCAAATGCTACCATCTACGTGTCCTGGAACGGCGATACCCAGGTCCATAGATGGGAGGTGGTACGTTGCCATGAAACTATGCACCAGAATCGGACTGACTCTTTGATAGTATGCGGTAGAAGATGAGACGAACGTCACTTCTACTCCCAGACTTCTCGCAAACTCGTCCCGATTCGGGTTTGAAACAGAAATTCGTCTGGAAAGCCTGGAACTTCCACCCCCTCGGTCTGCTCGAGCAGTTGCTGTCAGTGAGAGTGGCAAGATCCTCGGTTCGACGGCTACCGTTGACCTTGCAAGCGGCGAGATCCGAGGCAACAGGAGTAGTGTCTGGATATTGACGCCGCAGCCTTCCGGTGAAGAGCCAATCGACCACCATCCTGATGGTAAAAAGAAGGAAGATGACGGCGAGGAAGACACTGCCTCTCAGACAAAGCCTTCTGTGAGCTCGTTATTTGCTCTTCTATTTGCTTTTGCTTTCATATCTTCCTAAGTCTGAAGTGTTGAGTTTGGGCGTTGATAGTACTTTAGCAAAGACATAGTCTAAATTCTAATAAATTGACTTGACATTTTCACCTGTGATGAATAATATGTATCAGCATTGAAGTACTTCGCTACCCCAACCCAGAAATCTCCGCATCTTCCCCGAACCTTTGATTAAAGATTGTATGCAGTCCCCGCACGTTGGCATTGTGGCTGAAGTCGTAATTGACGACAATTTACTAATCGAGGAGAGTTTGATTGTAGTTATTTGTAAAAGTAGACTTGATGATTTGTAGTTAAAAGTGGAGCCAACCCGTGTCTTGGCTTTGGAGAATTGGAGTAATACCGACCCCAATTTCTCTCACAATGGACGATTAGAATTGTAGCGATTGTTTCTCCATCACTGTCATGAAAAATTAGGCAGTCTATATTCGGGGACTCATAACTCGAGCATTGTAACATCGTTGAAGATTTCGCCACGAAAGAAAGGTAGGGTGAAATGGTCGGTGAGGAATTATCGGCCTCACCACGGCCTTGGGAAGACATCCCCAATTATTACCAGTAGCTCCAGGGGTTTGCAAGATTGGGTGGCGCTAACTGGCCATCGATTTGTTCTAGCTCCTGGGCGTTGGAGACAAGGAGAGTTTAGCCAAGATGAGGCTCCGCAGTCATGGATGTTTTTTTTTGTATTGTAGGTAATTTTGAGAGAGATAAGCTTGAATTGTAGGCGTTTGTTGTCACTTTGAAATCCATCAAGACGGATCCCTAGAAACCAAGAAAGGGAATGTGATAAAACTGAACCTTCAAGTCTATAGCCAAATTACATAGTTGCGGTTGTCCGTAGAAAAAAGCCGACACATATCGAAAAGAGTAGAACCAGAAACCCCACTTGTAATGTGCAAACATGTAAGGATATGTATGCTTGAGTGCCGTGAGATAGGCAGTTGTTTTCCTCACTCAGTACATATGGTACCACTACATGCTACTTTGTATTGCGCGTCTGTTCCTGCTGTTATGTTAGTCTTTATGATGGTTCTGCCATGCTAGGTCTGGCATGGCTTGTCCCGCTTTGATCCGACTATCCGCTCTTAGGATAAAAATCATCAACCTCTGGCTCCATTTTTTACCAGTGAAGGGTCCCTCCCATTACCCCATCAGACTTTCTCACTTCTTGTGTCCTCTTCTTTGCTCTGCTTAACTTCTGCTGCTGCTACGTAAGTACTTGTTGTGTAGGTCGTGCGCCAGGAGCTGCTGTTGCCATCATTATTGTACACTTTCTTGCCTCTCTCTCTCTTTCCCCTCCTCTCTCTCATCTTTCATCGTATCTTGGTCGGGCCCATGTGAAGTAACACTTCCTTCACGCATGTCCAACTTCAAGTCCATAGACCTCTTCACCTTTGAGCTACTCGACACCGCCTATAGAGAACCGGAAACAGATCTTAGGCACTGTACTTGATCTGGCTGCTTTCCCTCCGGTGCTATCCTCACTATCTTCTTCAGTCTTGGTAGACAGACCTTAATTGGTCATCGCTTCGATATTGAGCGCCGCAGCTTGAAACAGCTGAAGCTATGGCTGACACCCAAGACAAGGTGTCGCCGGCCCCGGCCCCGGCCCCGCCTTCAGATACCACCGCCGATGCCCCGGCCGGTGTGGACATCCAGGATTCGACCAAGACGCACGTCAACATTGTCGAACATGCCCGCGCCGCAGCTCACAAAGAGCGCAACATGACCATTCGCCAAGGTATCAAGCTCTACCCCAAGGCTATCTTCTGGAGTGTCCTCATCTCCACGTGTATCGTAATGGAGGGCTATGATATCTCCCTTGTTAATAACTTCTGTATGTGCCCAAGATCACTTAATAACCCGATACCCGCATATATAGTCAAATACAGTAGTCGTGACCACTTTGCTGACACATGTTTCTAGATGCCTTTCCTCAGTTTAACAAAAAGTATGGCGTTCTGGGCGATGATGGAGAGTATCAGGTGCCAGCCCCCTGGCAAGCTGGTCTAAGCAATGTAAGTCTTCCTTCCATGGTATCTAGTTCAGACGCTCACTATCAACGCTGCAGGGAGCCCACTGTGGTGAGATCATTGGTCTTTTTATCAATGGTTGGATTTCAGAACGATTTGGCTACCGCTATACGGTCATGGCATGCCTTGTCTGTGTAGCCGGTTTTACAACCATCTTCTTTACTGCCCAGAACGTTCAGACCCTGCTTGTGGCCGAGATACTTTGCGGTATTCCTTGGGGCATCTTCCAAACGCTAACAATCACCTATGCATCTGAGGTCTGTCCAGTCGCTCTGCGTGGTTATCTGACCACATATGTCAACTTTTGCTGGGGTCTGGGCCAGGAGATTGGTATAGGAGTGATTCACTCTATGCTCAAGCGTGACGATGAATGGGCATACCGTATTCCGTATGCTCTTCAATGGATATGGCCGCTGCCGCTCCTAATCGGCATCTTCTTTGCCCCCGAATCGCCCTGGTGGCTAGTGCGAAGAGGTCGCAACCAGGATGCCAAGGAGGCTCTGCTACGCCTAACCAGTCTCGACCGTGAGACTGACTTCGATGCCGACGAAACTATCGCCATGATGGTACACACCACCGCCCTTGAGGAAAAGATTACAGCAGGAGCATCATACTGGGACTGTTTCAAGGGCACCGACCGTCGCCGTACAGAGATTGTGTGCATGATCTGGGCCATCCAGAATTTGAGCGGCAATTCTTTCTCCAATTATTCCACTTATTTCCTCGAGCAGTCTGGACTCTCCGCTGATAAAGCGTACTCATTTGCCCTTGGCCAGTATGGTATCAATATGGCAGGAGTCTTTGGTGCTTGGGGACTTATGAGTTTAGGTATCGGCAGAAGATCGTTGGTACTCTATGGTCTCTGTGGTCTTTGTTCCATGCTGCTCATCATGGGGTTCCTTGGCTTGGTGCCCGAGGCCCATCGCTCCCAATCTTCATTGGCTACAGGCTGCATGATGATCATCTGGGCTCTCTTCTACCAGTTAACTATAGGTACCGTATGCTATTCTCTCGTCGGAGAATTGTCATCTCGTCGCTTGCAAATCAAGACAGTCGTTCTTGGCCGCAATTTATAGTAAGTCGCAGCCATTGGCAAAGTCTACTGACATTAACCTCACCTGATACCTATTGGAATTGTATCATTGGTCGGTGTAGCTAACCAGTGGATAGTAACGTCGTTGGCATCATCAATAGTGTTTTGACTCCCTACATGCTCAACCCTACAGCCTGGGACTGGGGCAATTACGCGGGATTTTTCTGGGTGCGTAGACAGTCCTGACAGATCCAGAGTAATCTTCCAAGTTACTGACCAAAAGAATAGGGCGGTATTTGCTTTCTGTGCATTATTTATACCTTCTTTCGTCTGCCGGAGCCGAGTGGCCGCACTTTTGCAGAGCTCGATGTGCTTTTCGAAAGAGGCATCAGCGCAAGGAAGTTTGCTTCAACCGAGGTGGATGTATTCCATGAGACAGTTGAAGAGAACGTCATGAACCGTTATGAGGAGCTTGCGGATGCGCCATCAGAGAAGGTCCACAACAAAGCATGAGTTGACGCTGAGGACTAAGCAGCCGCTTTGTTCATACACAGATGTCTCAGACCTTGTATGGAGAAAGATGAGAGTAGGGAGCTATGCCTTGGCGTTGGTTAAAGCTATCCCAGAAGTGATTTCATGGCCACCTGAGCTGTGCCGCATGCGAGATGGGGAGATATTGGTTGAGGAGATATCTCGGATCTTAATCGGCATTAATGTTCGCATCGTTTAGGCGCTGGCGTTTGGGAACAAGACTGTTATGCTACAACAGATTCAGAATAATGATTGAATAGGGAAAAGGCCCAAATATATTTGTGGAAGATATTGCAATAATCGAATCAATGAATTTTTGAGCATTGCTTTCCCAATTTATTTTCTGCTCACTTGCTTTGAACTTACATATTGGTTGTTTGAAGCTTCAGATAGCTGGTCGTCGCACGTTGAGCAAATGATTTCCTTTCGCTCACTTGCAACCTTGAATGTTATTCAATGGCGACATCACATAACATAAACCTCCTGAGCCGGAAGCCGTTATAGCAAACGGCGCCGGGCCGGTCACGGGGGCGGAGCCGGAGACGATAGAGTGTGCATCTGTGGGTGAGTAAGTTACCACAACTGTAGTGTAATAAGAAGACAAAAGTCACAACAAGGGTTTAGTAGCAGAACGTGTTAATTAGTGGTTGGTGCCGGCGGTACGCGGTAGCGACCTGCTGGACAAGCGGAAGTTGTATCTGGAAATGCCATTATGACAGCGGACCCGCTGCTACAGGCCTAGCGGAAGCCCCTCAGAGTGATGCGCGGTAAAACAGGTCGGACTTGACCGGGCGGCTGGAAGAAGAATCGAGTGTCTTTTATCAGGCCAGAATCGGGATGCTTTTGCCGACGGGTCCATGAGAGAGATGCATTGCTTCTTTGCAGACGCCTTTTAATTCGGCGTGCCTCGTAGATCAGAGATGGTAGCGAGAGGCCCTTCATTGACGTGTGCGTGGTAGCTCAATGCTCTCACGCGTGAGAGGGAGGGAAATAACTTTTCAGGCAATCGACACTCGGTGCTCCGGAACAAGAGAACAAGCCATCATGTTGACATGTGTAAATGCTTTGCCAAGATGCAGGGATAGGTAGTTAGTTAGATCCCGGGCTTCAGGCGGATTTGAGTAATACTAAGGCAGTTTGGGTCCAGGCTTCTGGAGCTTGCTTGGATCATGCCATCCTAATCTGGTAGAATATTGACAACAGAGTAACAGAGTAATGAACGTGGGAAAGATATTGGTAGTCTCTTGGTAAATCGCATGAATAATGAAGTTGACAATGGAAGAAGAACTGTGATGGATAAAAGGAACAGGAACAAGGTTGAGCACAATCAGCCGCTTCAGGCGCACCACTCAGCATGAGCCATTCAAAGCAAAGCAGTGTTTCATGGCCTGTGACTGCGATTCTTAACACTCCGACGCCGATGTCCGGGGTAGCCCCACCAGAATTTCACAAGAAAGTCCACCAAAATGCCCTGACGCAGGTGAGCTCATTCTGTGGGAGCTACCTCGAGACCCCATAAATCAAGGGTCTGGGAGCAGAATCGAGTGCCTGATTGGATGTAGGCTGCTCTAACCCACCGCCGAAGAAGCCCGATCGACAAAATACTTATGGTACCTATCCGTACCTAGGCCTCGTCTACCTAGTCACTCCGCCAGAGAACCGCCTCTAGTGATCCTCCTTCTCCTCTCTCTCTTCTTCTTTTTAGTCCCTCTCTTCTCACTCAACTTCTCTCCCACCATCAACCAACCCTTCACATCATCACCTTCAAAATGCTGTCTACCCTCCGAGTCGCCAGCCGCCGGGCTGCCCGTCCTACACAGTACAACCTGGCTGCCATTCGCGCTGCCTCCAACTGGGCCAACGTCCCTCAAGGTCCTCCTGTATGAGCTTCCCCTTCTATCGCGTATGCTCTGTGTGATCTCGTGCTGACTATTAACAGGATGTGAGTAATTTATTCTCTGTATGAGCTTTGCGCCAGCTCCGTCGCTAATCAATTGCTTCTTTTGGCTTCAAACAGGCCATTCTTGGTACGTATAATGGATGACTCCTACCTGGTCTAATGCGCCCCGTTCCTCTATGCATGGAACATATTGCGCCAAAACCAAGACATACTGCCACCTTGAACAACCACATTAACACCATTTATCAGGTATCACTGAAGCTTTCAAGGCCGACAAGTTCGACAAGAAGATCAACCTGGGTATGTCGCAACGTCACCCCCACCCAACCCCGAATACGGAGGTATCTCGCTATCTTTCGAATCGATCTGACTCGATTCGTATACAGGTGTCGGTGCCTACCGTGACGATGCTGGAAAGCCCTACGTGCTCCCTTCCGTTCGCGAGGCCGAAATGAAGGTCGTCGAGTCCAAGTTGAACAAGGAGTACGCCGGCATCACTGGTGTTCCTGAGTTCCCTCCCGCCGCCGCTAAGCTGGCCTACGGCGCCAACAGCCCCGCCTTGGACCGCATCACCATCACCCAGACTATCTCTGGTACCGGTGCTCTCCGTGTCGGTGCCGCTTTCCTCGCCAAGTTCTTTCCTGGCGAAAAGAAGATCTATATCCCCCAGCCTTCGTGGGCTAACCACAAGGCCGTCTTCAACCACGCCGGCCTCGAGGTTGAGCAGTACCGCTACTATGACAAGAAGACCATCGGACTTGACTTTGAGGGTCTGATTGCTGATGTCAAATCTGCCCCCAACGGCAGTGTCTTCCTTTTCCATGCTTGTGCCCACAACCCCACTGGTGTTGACCCTACCCAGGAGCAGTGGAAGCAGATCTCTGATGTTGTCAAGGAGAAGGGGCACTTCGCCTTCTTCGATATGGCTTACCAGGGCTTTGCCAGCGGCGACACCGACAAGGATGCTTTCGCTGTTCGCTACTTCGTTGAGCAGGGCCACAACATTGCTCTTTGCCAGTCTTTCGCCAAGAACATGGTACGTCTTGAACATTTTATAATCTAGCACGATGGGTCTTCGGGGAGTTCGCTAACCATTTCTAAGGGACTCTATGGTGAGCGTATTGGTGCCTTCTCCATGGTCTGTGCCGATGCCGACGAGAAGAAGCGCGTCGACTCTCAGCTCAAGATTCTCATTCGACCTCTGTACTCCAACCCTCCCATTCACGGTGCACGTATCGCCGCCGAGATTTTGAACAGCCCCACTCTCTACAAGCAGTGGCTCGGTGAGGTCAAGGAGATGGCTGACCGCATCATCACCATGCGTGCTCTCCTCAAGGATAACCTTGAGAAGCTTGGTTCCAAGCACGATTGGTCTCACATTACCAGCCAGATCGGCATGTTCGCCTACACTGGTTTGACTGCTGAGGAGATGACCCGCCTCGCTGAGGAATTCTCAGTTTATGCCACCAAGGACGGCCGTATCTCCGTTGCTGGTATCACCTCTGAGAACGTTGGCCGCCTCGCTGAGGCCATCTACAAGGTCAAGGGTTAAATATGATAGAAAAGCAGCTTAATAAAAGGAGGATGTGTGTTAAAGAGACGACCCCGTTTCCAACGAACGGCGTCTTGAAATCAACATCACGGCTACGATCAGAAAGCTGTCGGCCAGGGACAGATGAATTGAAAATACCCAGATCTTGAGTCCAGGACAAGTACCCGGCTTGGCGAATTAATGACGCGATGAAGACAGCTCAAAGAATACATGTACGAGTAAACTGAATATAAAACACGAAACTAACGTGTTATACCTATCTACCCTAATTGCGCAACTTGCTGAATATGGATAAGTGTAACGGTCCGTTCGCAAATTGATCACTTTTATATAGGTGGATAGATATCCAGAACAGGATACATGAACAACACTCGGTAAATTATTCCACATTTACTTTCATTAACTTTCATACAGCATAATTAGTCCGAAATACGATATGCTTAACAATCAACATCCCTTCCTACTCATCCTTGGTTCAATCGGTCCAGATCTCTTCTCGTATCATCCATTTGTCTTGTCATTTCCCGATATACTCTTGACATCTCCCTCATCTTCTTCTCCTTACTTTCTCCGCCTTCAACACCAACTCCATACTCTCCAAGCTCAGCTGCCAAGCCTCGAATGCGCTCCTCACTTCGCATCTTGGCGTCTCGCAAATGAGCACCATAATTCTTAAGAGCGGTGATCGCTTCAGGGGAATAAACTGCACGTCGCACAGAAGTTGCGG
This sequence comes from Fusarium palustre, assembly GCA_014899045.1. Classification (NCBI taxonomy): domain Eukaryota; kingdom Fungi; phylum Ascomycota; class Sordariomycetes; order Hypocreales; family Nectriaceae; genus Fusarium; species Fusarium palustre. Next base: position 83,785 of record JAAVUH010000199.1, read on the forward strand.
CGATAGCGGCATCGGCGTCATATCGGCGGGCATGGAGTGACGCTTCCGCAGCACGAAGCTCTAGGCTACGAGCTACTTTACCATGCTTGACTTCGAGGGCGCGAATCAAGAGAGTCAGCGTATTGGTAGCAGCTTGGAGAAGGGATGTCAAGGCGGCAAGAGAGCGTTGACGGTAAGAGCAGAGTTCTGTTTCGGCGACGGCGAGATCAGAACGCCAGCCAGATAACGTAGTTGGTAACGAGGCGATGTGGCGGTGGAGGAACGAAGCGTTGGTGGAGGGATGCGCAATACGTGCAAGTCCTAATGCCCAAGTACGCAGGTTTGAAGCGATAATCGGCGCCAATGCAGGAAGTAGTGTCTCGAGTTCAGAAAGGGGAGGATGAGCAAACAGTAATTGGAGAGTATCTTGAGGAAGAGGTGAATTATTGGCGTCAAGTAGTGGAGGAAGAATAATTAGAAGATCTAGAAGAGGCTCTGGGAGCGAGGGCTGCTGTTGAGATCTCAAGTCCCCTGTTTGTTGAGTCTGGGGAGGTTGTAGACGTGAGGATGCTCTTGTTGCAGGCGGTGTGCTTGATGGTGTTGCCGATGAGATAGCACATGTAAGGAGATGTTGTTTCGCAGCAATTAGACGGTGACGGTCAAGCTCCTGATGAGAAATATGAGAACTCTTGTTTTATTTTATATGTTTGTTTCGTAAATAAAGGCGTCCTCTTACCTCTCGAACAGAAGCCCGCTCTTTAGCTCGAGGGTCGTTCTGCGTTGAGCCATCAGGGTTGAGAACAGCATTGGTAAGTTTATTGTAAAGATTGGCAAACTCTGGGTTATTCTGCAGAACTGAATCTTCAACAGGTGGGAACATTTTCATGATGTATCAACATCAACTCTGGCTGTTTGTTTCTGCTAGCCTCACACTTATTGTTTGGTTTGTTGTTAGTGAAGCTGTACAGAGTAGTGGACCCCTACTAAGGTATCGCGAATACAGCACGAAATCACCTGATTGGGCAATTGGCGACAGCTATCTCCGGCGCCGGAACATCAGTCTCCTCCGAACGACGACAGCCCAAAAATCTCAACACCAGAAGGCCAAGGTCAGAGGTACCGTCGACGATCAGCGCATCTCGAACAGGGCAGTCTGCGCTTGAAATATTCTCCCCCTCCGACGTCAATTGAGGTCAATGTCTCGCCCATAACTGGAGAAGTCAATACCGAATATTTACATCGAGATCGAGACCGATATCATGACATCTTGGGCCCCCGCCCGGCCGGCTCTGAGGGCCCTGGCCTCACCATCGCCTGTGACTCCCACGCGGCTCTTCAGCACAACCCTCCCTCAACAGACCAAGACGATCAAGTCACATCTTCTACCCAGTCGTATTATTCCCCCCTATCCCTATGGCGAGCGTCAACTCTACAAACAATCCAACAAGGGTCTTTACGGGTCTGCGAGAATTCGATTCGGTAACACTGTCGCGGAAAAGTACAACAATAAGGCCCGTCGCTTCTGGCGCCCAAACGTTCACGTCAAGGTTTTCAAGCTGCCTGCCCTAGACGCCAACGTCAAAACCCGCCTTACACTCCGCGTTCTCAAGACCATCCGCCGTGAGGGTGGCCTCCAGGAGTACCTTCTCAAGAGCAAGCCTGCCAGAATAAAGGAGCTAGGCCCTGGTGGCTGGAACTTGAGGTGGCTTCTCATGCAATCCAAGGATATCCAAAAGAGATTCAACGCCGAGCGAATGGCATTGGGCATGGAGCCTAAGGAGATCGAGGATAGAGACGATATTATTCAGTATGCTCTCGATGTTGCTACGCCCGGCCCCTTGAGTAAACGCAGCCAGGCGACCCGCGGGGAGCTCCTAGCTCAGGAGTTTGTGCTGGGCGAAGAAGACTTGGCAAACCTGGAAGGCGTCGAGGAGCTGTCGGACGAGGAAGAGGCTTTGTTAATGAAGCAGCTGGATAGCGCAGAGGCGGAAATCGCAACAACAGAGGGAGCGCAAAAGATAACAGTGTAAAATGTTTGATGTATAATATGTACCAAAAGCCTCACTTTTCAACGCCTTCCAATCATTGTATCAATATCCTGCCAGCCAGAGTCAAGATAGAAAAAGACTTTTGTTCATGCTATCATTTCAACAGTTGCTATTTAATCCAAACATGGTATCACTTTTAATCTAGAAACGGAGATCCCATCCAATCTTGGGACCCAGCTTGGGGAGCTCATCGGCGACGCTCTGCACGTCCTTGTCGCCACGACCACTCACGCAGATGACGATATCCTCGTCCTTCTTCATTGTCTTGGCCAGTTCAATGGCACCATAGATGCCGTGAGCAGTCTCAAGAGCGGGAATAATACCCTCAAGCTGACTCATGAGCTTGAAACCAAGGAAGGCCTCGCTGTCGGTGGCAGCGACGAACTTGGCTCTCTCATTGTCCTTCCAGGAGCTCAGCTCAGGGCCGACACCAGGGTAATCTAGACCAGCAGAGACAGAGTGAGTCTCACTGATCTGGCCATGCTTGTCCTGAAGAACATATGTCCTCACACCGTGAAGAACACCCTTGGAACCGCCAGTAAGGGTAGCGCTATGTCGTGGAGTATCGACACCGTCACCGCCAGCCTCAACACCAAGAAGCTTGACACTGGGCTCGTTCTCGAAAGGATGAAACATACCGACAGCATTGCTGCCGCCGCCGACACAAGCAACAACAGCGTCGGGGAGCTTGCCTCGCTTCTCGAGCATTTGTTCCTTGGTCTCTCTACCAATAACAGACTGGAAGGTTCGGACGATTGTGGGGAAAGGGTGAGGTCCAATGGCAGAACCAATGATGTAGTGGGTGGTATCAAGATCGACAACCCAGGCACGGAGAGCCTCGTTGACAGCATCTCGGAGAGTCTTGCTGCCAGCCTCGACAGCAACGACCTTAGCGCCGAGTAATCGCATACGGAAAACATTGAGGGCCTGTCTTCGGACGTCCTCCTATTGTTGCATTAGTTATCGTAATTTCAAGGGAATTCGACAAGACTTACAGCTCCCATGTATACTGTGCACTCCATGCCGAACTTGGCACAGACCGTGGCAGTAGCAACACCGTGCTGTCCAGCACCGGTCTCAGCAATGATTCGAGTCTTTCCAAGTCTGCGAGCAAGTAGAAGTTGTCCCAGAGCATTGTTGATCTTGTGACTACCAGTGTGGTTCAGATCTTCACGCTTTAGCCAGATGTTGGCACCGCCAGCATACTCAGTGAGTCGCTCGGCCAAATGCAAATGGCCAGGCCGTCCCATGTACTCGTAGTATGATCGGTATTCCTCCCAAAACGAGGGATCATCCTTGATCGCGTTGAAGCCCTCCTCAAGCTGTGACAAGCAGTCCATCAGACTCTCGGGAACATATTGACCACCGAACTCGCCGAATCGCTCAGGGATCTTGCCATGAAGAGCAGCAAGCTGAGCTACTAAAGCACTATCCTCCTCAGCAGTAATATCCGCGTCTGTAATAGTATCGCTGACAGTAACGTTGTCGCCACTGGGCTCCCTAGCTCCAGCAACGGCCTCAACAAGGCCAACCTCTCGAGTGTTTGAATCTCCAGAGTCGCGGCCTGACAGGTAGGCACAGTACTTCTCGATATCAGAAAGGGCTTGACCAGGCTCGGCATTCTTAATAGTGGTGATAATTTGGCTTCCGACGACAACACCGTCTGAAAGCGTTGCGACGCTCAAGAAGTGCTCTCGGGTGCTGACACCGAATCCAACAGCGGCAGGTTTGTTGCCACTGTACTTCTTGACTCGCTCGATAAGGTCGGGAAGGTTCGCGTTGAGAGTACCGGTAGCGCCAGTGACACCCATGCGAGATACGACATAGATGAATGAATCGGCAAGCTGGCAGAGAATCTTCATTCGGGTTTCTGAGGTGGAGGGAGCGATAAGAGGAACGTATGAAAGACTGATTGCAAAGTCAGTTTTGAATGAAATGTTAGGTCTTTCTGGGCAGACTTACCGGCCCTTATTGCAGAGCTTGCGGAAAGAAACGGCCTCCTCAGGAGGCAGGTCGACAACAATAAAACCATTGACGCCGGATGAGTGGCAGTCCTGGAGTAGTCGCTCCTCACCATAGCTGAGAAGGGGGTTGTAGTAGCCCATGAGCATAACGGGGGCCTTGAGGCCACGAGATCGGGCCTCCTTCACCATGCCCAGGGTAGACTCGATCGTGACGCCATTGTTGAGGGCGATCTAAACCAGTCAACTTTCATTCATTTGGAGTTATAACGATGTGCCTACCGTATTAGCAGTCTGGATGGTTGGGCCGTCGGCAATTGGGTCGGTGAAAGGTGCGCCGACTTCGATAACATCTGAAGGAAACAGTTTGGTCAGCACCACTCATGAACCCCAATGCGACGGAATGATCTTACCAGCGCCACCTTTCTCCAACGCCAACAGGATATTAGGAGTATCCTCAGACTTTGGGAAACCGGCAGTGACGTATGTTACTAGCGCAGACTACACCAAATAAAAATAATCATTTGTCAATTTCTGTGTCTTGTCGGTGCATTGGGGCTGATCATCGATTTACCCCTCGGCGGGGTACTCATGATGGATGTACTGACCCTGTTCTGCTCCTTGCAGCGCTTGAAAGTCTGTTTGATGGCGTCCATGGCGAATTGATTTCGTCTCTAGTCTCGGTGAGAGTTATGGAGAGGGAAGTGGTATTTTCGAGTGAGGACTTGTTGTCTTTAAAAGAAGATTCGGGACCGACGTGTGGTGACTGCATTTTCCGCCACCGATGCCGGAAGAATGAATTCCGCCACCTACTATTGTCGTTCTGGAGCGCTCCTGCCCTGTCCTCATGCACGTCGCCCGCAGCTGCAGGTTCCGCCCACCCTCCGCCCTGCAGCTGGCATCACAGCAGCCCACATCGACCCCGGACTTGCCTAATGCGGCAATCAATCAACCACGACATTAGACATTGTTGGCTCGTTCCAATTTCAATTTCAGGGACTTGCAGCACGGCATGGCATTTAACTTCAATGTCACATTCAATTTCTGAGTAAATGCAAGATCTAAGCGCTAGTCATGTTTCAGTACTTACAAGAAAGAGGAAGTGCGTATCAAGTGTATGACATTGCCCGGTTCTTTAACAAACATACATGTTAAATTAGAGACGTCTGTATGCTAACAGCTACATACCCGTACACATGCAGTGGAGATGACCCATTATGAAATTTCTCTGTGAAGAAACTCCGACGTCACGCGTCTTGTAATAAAGAATTAGATGAACAACGTGAGCATTAAACAAAGAATTACTCCGTGTACAGTAGAGCAAACAAACAAACATCCTCAAAAGGGTAAAGGATACGCGGCAACCAACACATATGCAACTACATTCAAGTGCATTAGAAGTATAGAGACAATCGCACTGCAGTGGAAGAGAATTTTATGGCTGTAGATTGAAGTCGTCAATTTGTTTAATCTCAGTTTAATGTAGAGCTAGAAATCATCTGGTTCAACATCATATCCACAGTCAGCGTAGACTATGAGAACAGACTTAGGACCATCCCTTAAGCACAAAATGTAAACGACTAAAGCATTTTTCCCTCGCCTTTGGGATATCAGTTGAGAAACAAACGAAAATGTTCTTGGAGTTATCTCCTTTTTTCCAATGTAATGTTAATGCATTCCATACCTCATCGCTTCATGCAGTCAAGTAAGGATCGTCTCTCACGGCACGGGTCCAGCCGGGGCCGGAGTAATATAAAACTGCAGAGAAAACCATCCTTCAACTATTTATCGGGCTCCAACACTCCTAGTGCTTGCCGCTTGCCGAATCCAAGTAGCCGTAGGAGCTGCTTCTTTGGTGGCCGTCCACCTGTGTAGCGCGGGCCCCAGTTGCCCCCGACATGAACTTCTCGTCACGTCCGCTTGTCGCTTCTCTGTACTGATCTTCTTCGCCTGAGGAGGATCCGAATCGAGGGAAGTTCGCAGCACTGTCGAGATTCGCAGGATCATGGTGGCCAACACGAGGACTGAAGCCTGGTCGGTTGTCTCCAGGGAAGCGCATACCGCCTTCAGCACGGCCTTTGTCGGGGGAGATCATACCAACTATCGTCCACACCGTGCCAATGAGAACAACGAGCACGTATAAGAGAACCAGACCGGTGGAAATGAGGGCGTCCTGAATCAGCTTATTATGGAGCCAATCTGTAACTGCCTTAACAGCCCCCGTAACCTCATCAGTAGTGGCGCTTGACGGGGATGCGAGGAACGAGTTAAGCTCCGCGTCACCCTCGACAGAGTCCTTAGCACCCTTGCTAAACGTATCGTTCTCGAAGAGCGGGAAGTTGACCTCGGCGTGTTCATGCACCCAAGTCAATCCTTTCTGTACGCTCTCAATCTTGATGCCGATGACACAGTGAAGGACTGTCTTGATAGGGTCGAGAAGGATAGTCCCCTTGAAGACGGTATTGAGGCCATCATCCATAGTCTCGAGGAAGGTGTTGAGAGTATCATTGACTGCATCCGTAGCGTTGGTCACATAGCCAAGAATATTGTGGTTGATGTCGTCGTTGAAGCCTGTGATAACACTGTTGGCATCATTGGACCAGCCAGCAGAGACACTCTCAAGATTCTCTACAACATCATCGGCAAACGCACCAACCTGGTTTGCCAGTGCAGGCACTTCGTTCTTGATTGCTCGCAGTAGGAGCCATTGGCAGAAGCAAGAGAAGAAACCAGCAATGGCGAGCGAAAGAATGAACAAGGCCGGGACCGAGGTAGCATAAGCGATGAGCCACCGAACAAGAATCTGTCGCTTGCCCTTGAAGCGGGACGCAACCTTAATGCCAAAAGTAGCGGTCATGGGTCGAGATGCAATGTAGACAATATCCATCGGGTCATATGCATTTTGGGCAATGAGACGCGCGTGCTGTTGCTGTCGTCGCCAGCGTCTTATCTCAAGCCAGGCCATTGGGATGATGACTGCCAAAGCGAGAATGATCAGAACTGCAATAAAGATTGTCCGGGCTTTGGCGATAAGCTCGAAAAGGTTGTTAAAGAAATTGTTTAGGGTGTCGTTCTCGGAGCAAAAGCTCAACTGCTGCTTCTGGGCAAGAGGGAAGGCATCCCGGTCGAACTTGTAGTTGCCATACGTTTCATTGAGGGCTTTGCGGACATAGTCGAATGGGATGGAAATGGCCTGCTCGGTCAGGTTTTGAACTTCTCGGAAGTCGGGCAGGTCATCCTCCAACTGTCGGACATCCTTGACGAAGTCTTCGGATTTGAGATCAAAATCCTTGAGTTCCTTTATGGGGCCTGAAAAGTCAGCCTGGGGAAGATCCGGAACCAAACGTCCGAGGACACTATCCTCAATACCGCTGGTGAGATCGTTGATTCCATCTTCGAGTTCTTTTGAGATGCTTTCAATCTTGCTGGTGGCCTTGTCAATCAAGCTGTTGAACTTCTCGGTTGCTCCTTCTGTGACATCGGCTACAACATCCAGGCTGCCATGAACCATAGCGGTGATCAGGCACACATATGTGGCAGTAAGGAAGTTGATGTAGAAGATGATAATGTTCTTGACACCCACCAGAACGAGGTCGAGCAGGTACACCATAGCTTCTACTGATTTCTCGATTCCAGAAGCTGCGAGTTCATTGACACCCTTCGATAGGTAGTGAGGCATGGAGGCCATAGCGCTTCCGACATCTTCAACTTTGGTACAGGCTGAGAGGGCTTTGATTTTGGCATCACCGACGTTCTCTTTGAGATCAACAATTAGAATCATGACCCGGATCAGGACCAGGATGAGAAGAATTGTCCAGCGATTGATCCATATTTGGGAGAGTCTCGATCGGAGACTTAGGTAGGGGGTAACATTTGGAGAGGTATCGGCTCGAGCGTCTTGTACTTTTCGCATCTCGGTCATCTCGAATGATTCTGACCGAAGGGAGTTGGGTACAGTCGGATAGACTGGCGGGTCGTCGTTTTCTTTCCGTAAGGAGAACATCTTGTATCTATGCGTGTTGGTTTATTTGAACGATCAAATTTGTTTGAGTAAAGTAAATGGAAGATGCAATGAGATGTAGCGAGCAACAAGAAAGCCACTCGAACACAGTTGTGGTGATTAAGGCGGTAGAAGAACAAAGATGAATTATAAAAAGAAACGAAGACAAGCAGATGAAAGGGAATGCGACAAAGGAAACGACAGGCTCGAGCAAAATATTTCCAATCTATTGTCTATGATTCCATGCTGATTGTTTGGGGTATAGATGCGATTGTGTATGTATAAGTGAAAGTGGGAAAAAAGTGGTTGAACAATAGAACAACAATACAGACGAGGGGCGCGAAGACAATAAGAAAAGCAGATGAAGGAGAAGCTTCGGCAACTTACCTGGTTCACTCCACAACAATATTGTCCAATAAACAGCAATTCTCGATCAATAGTAACTTGAGCAGAACGCCTTTAGAATCCTCGATGGCGGCAGCGCTTAGAGTACGAAATGGTGAGGTTGAACTAAGCGCCCGCTTATACCAGTGGCCAGTTACGATGCTGGGAAAGGCTTGAACGAGAATTTCGAAACTTGGCCAAGAATGAACGGTAGTCTAGACGGGAGTTTAGATGGCGTTTGTGATTGAAGCAAAAGCTGAGGCTTGACTTGTGTTTGCGCTGGGCTGCCGATACGAGATCGTTTGACTTGTCGCTTGAGTGGCTCAGCCGCATCAAGCTTGGATTGCTTGTTATATTATAGTCGCTCCAGACCAAACAGTCTAGATCAGAGACGAAAAGACTTGCACGATGAGCAAGACGAGCTGCAATACCACAGCATCAATAACAGCAGCCACCAAGTGAATGGTGCGTGCGGATTGATGTATAGATATATAGTGAGTCACTCAGAATGCAAGGGGAACACCATGGAGCGACAGAGGTAAGTGGTGCCCAGCGTTCCAAAACCTCACCATCGGTCAGAGGTGAGGAGCATGGGGATATATCTGATAGGAAGACAACGCATCTTGGTTGTCCGAGCGGGTGACGCCATTGCAAGTCCATTCTCAGGAAGCCCTGGTAGCCTTAGTAGTTTGGGCAACGAGCATGCAGGCAAATATCATGGCTGATTCCCTACATAATACGCCGTAGAGACCCATCGTGCAGGTCACTGGGGAAAGCAAGGTCTTCCGAGGATGGTTGAGAACAGCTACGATCGTCCAGAGAACAGGCCGTGATAGTGAACATTTTTGAGCTGCTAACCAGGATGGTGTAGTTAAGGTGGTGAATAAGGCCAGGGCTAACAGCCTATCACGCCCCGAAAAAAGGTCGCATTAGCATTAAGACCCCTGGACCCTGGTGAATAGCTTTCCAAAAATGGTTGAAGTTTCTCTGTTTAGGACCACTCCACAACAGGGGTTCAAGTGGTTGGTAACCGCTGATCTCGTCCAAAGACATCGCCACTGATGAGTTGTGATTGAAACAGGATTTTCTAGAAAGGCTGACTAAAAAGTGCCAAAGCGACGGTTTGACTGAACATGTCTCTGATCATCACCATGCATACTCTGAAACTTGGTCAGCGGTGAGAAGAGACGATGCGTTCCGTGTAATTATTTGGCATTTAGCCGTGGAAGAGGCGGACTGAAAAATGCCTATGATGTCATATAGAGGACAACTCAGTTATCACTGGTTTTTTTCCAGCTCATGATGTGGAAATGCCATCCACCAAGAGATACAGATAGCAGCACGTAGTGAGAGCGAGCCAAGAGAAGAGAGAGTATCCAAGGGACTCACCTCAAAATAGATCAATCGAGACGTATGTAATTTTACGAAGCGCCTCTGTGTATCAGCCCATCGGAAAATTGGTCGAGGTGGTCGTTCTTGTGTAAAACGATTGGCTGCGGTTCAGCCGCTGGCAGCTATCTTGGCGCGTGATGAAACGGAGCCACTGTCGACGGGAAGCCCACCAAAGCCCAACCATCTTGGGAGAGCTTAAAATAACATAACGAAATTCATTCACTTGGTGAAACGAAATCCCGATCCTTATGAGAGCTGTAATATCTGCAACTGTGTTTCGCTTGCCAGCTTAGCGATAAACTGCCATTACCGTACGAACAGTCGGGTGATAAACAAGATTGTCCATGGCACAAACTGCAATAAAGTACTGGGCAGAAGGGAAATAAGCGGCTTGGTACTTATTGTTTTAAACAAGTCATTCGTTACCTAAGTGCCTACTTATTAGGTACTAGGTACCTAGGTTATAGTTTGTTGCCCATGAATTCCTATCCTCCGACTTATCAAACGTTGGACCTTGAGGAAACTTGGTGGAATTCACTGCCTTTGACGGAGAAGGGATTCATCAGAATTTCCTATGACCAAGCGAACCACGATGCTTCCTATCTGGTATATGTAGTATATTGAAGCCAGTTTCTTCATTTGTGTTCGCAATCACGCCGATCTTTTTGCACAACGCCTTGTCTAGAATTTGGTAGCAATTGTGTCACCCTGCAATCACTGATGCATAACTCGAATCGCGGGGTAATACGAGAGCTGTCAGAGGGATAAAGTTGGTAAACTACCTGTTCACGTAAACACCATCGCATCGTTTCGCTCACAGATACCAATAGTAGAGCCTTGCTTCATTCTCCCAGTGAACTCTTGCCTCCAACAAGACGCTCATAGCTGCAACCATGACAATGGCGATCTCTGAAGAGCAAGCTACTGACTTGAGCAAGCAATATGATACCCCACTCGGCCTTGCTCACTCAACTATGCAAGTCCTCAAAGATAGGATCAAGCTCCATTATGACCTTGCTAGTGACTATTACTTGAGTTTGTGGTGCGTGCGAAGCATGATGCGTTTCTTGAAACTATCTATATCGATTGCCCTGCTGATTCGCTTACTCTTACCAGGGGCGAACATATCCATCACGGATATTGGCCAACAGTGGAATCCGAAGCCACACAGACAAAGGAGGAAGCCCAGGCCAACCTCATCCAGCTACTTCTCGACATCTCAAAACTTCCCACAAAAAGCTCGGTTTTGGATGTTGGATGTGGTATCGGTGGCACTTCTCGCTATCTCGCATCCAAGCATGACAGCTCTGTTATTGGGATCACCATATCCACAAAGCAAGTTGAGATAGCGGACCGCTTGACCAAGGCCACTGTGGAAGATGGAGCCTCGTCATCCGACGTATCAGAAGGTCATGGTTTCATTAAGCTCGGTGACGGGAAAGTCAAGTTTCTCGAGCTTGATGCCGAAAAGATGGGCGATTTCTTCAGCAATCAACAAGGCTCATTCGACGCAGTGTGGATAAGTGAGGCTCTCAGCCACTTCCCGAACAAAGCGCTATTCTTCGAGAATGTGATGATAGTCCTCAAACCTGGAGGCAAGCTTGTATTGGCAGACTGGTTCAAGGCCGAGGACTTGGACGACATAACATTCACCAACGATATCAAGCCCATTGAAGGTAGGATTTCTTCCAAAACATTCATATTCCCAAGCTTAAGTAGAAATCAGATGGTATGCTCCTCCCACCCCTCTGTACCCAACAGGGATACCTTGATTTGGCAAAACAGGCAGGGCTTCACGTGTTCGCCGAGCCGAAAGATATCAGTCAACAGGTTCGAAAGACATGGTACGTACATATACTTTTTTCTAAAAAAGTTGCATTGATAATGTCCTTACGCTTTTGTCTCTCAGGGATATTACCTGGTCTCTCGTACAGAACCCATCTCTATGGGCATTCGCCTTCACTCAAGGTCGCGACGGGATTGCCTTCTTACAATCATTTCGCGCAATGAGACGGGGATACGCCAATGGGTCCTTTCGCTACAGTGTGATGGTGTTTCAGAGAATGGCGTAAAATAGCTCCAACCTCAACTCGCATGCATCAACGAAAATTATCTAAGTTCTCGAGATTTAGCTAGAATTTTCCGAGCGGTGTTCTTTTTCTTTCTTTTTTATTCTTTGTGAAAAAGGATAGGAATAGACAGCATCCTCGATGACTCTTCCCTCAATGGTAGTGTGGCACATGCTCTCTTATCAGTGACAACCTTGTTAGGTATTTGTACATTTACAATCTGACAAAGCAGGTCAGGCACATGGCGTGCTAGCGCTCACTGTACCAATGTTTGAACTGGTCGGGTGATGGCTAGGACAGTCCAGGTAGCTAGCTAATCCTTATACAAGTTCAATTCGAGCACTGTCTGATGCTGCGTATTTGTTGCTCTTGAGTACATATCCAGGAACTAACAGCAAAACGAGTATAAATCATGAATCACATGAAGAATCAGGCATCGTCATATTGGTCGGTGGTTACAATTTGTCGCTGCTGCCCTATGTGACAACGCCGAAGATGTATTGTTACCATGAAGAGCAATAAACACTCTATTTGAGTCCGATGTCTGGACATAGAAAGTTGATAAGAATATAACAAGTGGCCATCAAAACATTCACCCAAAATACGACCGTAACGCCTTCGTCATTCTCGACTTGGAAGATAGAACCGATCCTGCATCATCGGCCTTATGCTTCGCCAAAGGTGTTCTCGCCGGAATAGGTGATGTAGAGGAAGCTGCGAGTGGTCATGTTAGTGATTCGTCTTTACTTCATGCCTGTTGCGGAACGTACCCGTCCTCATCCTTATGCTCCTCGTAGATGCTGCTCATCAGGGCAGCTGTTGGGGGAAGAACCTCATCGACGAAGATGAAGATGGCCTTCTCGGGGGACAGCTTGATTCGCTTGCGAATGACGTAGACGAACTGACCGACGGTCAAATCGGCAGGGACTAGGTACTTCTTCTTGTCGATGGTCGCAATATCGCTCTTCTCGACCTTCTCGCAGATAACCTATTCGTGAAATGTAAGCAGGATGTCCGGTGACGGAGAGATGAAGGAGAAGGTGGTCGGTGACTGGGCGAGAACTCAGCGGAACCCGCCTCCAGTCTGTCGTTGTCGTTGTCGAGTGAAAGCAGTTGTTTCAACCCAAAAACCAAAGAAGATGTTATTTGTAAAAATCACATACCGGAATACGGTCAGCGTATTTCTGTCGAATGCGCTCGGCCTCAGCCTTGCGCTTCTCAAAGGGGTGCTCGTCCTTAAATTTGCTGCGCATGTTGACGGTGGTAGTTGTTGTCGAGGCGGTAAGTGTGTTGTCAAGAGTGGTGGAGTTCAAGTGTCGCGATGACTGTTGGGTTCAGGCAGTGAAATAGTCGAAAAGTTGTGTTGAGGGGGAAAAGAAGAAAGGGGAGAAGAGGGAGATGATGACGGGTTGGAGACAAGAAAAAGAACTAGGTTACGGTTTGCTTGCGTCAGGCAGAATAAGTAGGTGAGGTGAGGAAATGCATAGAGTGACAGAAAGTGGCAGTGACACAGACACAGTACGCACATGCACCTACAGATGAGCGGTCGGCCAGCGCAGACTTGACCTGACTTGTCTTGACTTGAGAGGCAGCAGCGCGGGTTACAGTGGGCATCAACAGAGGCCCAGGGCAGATGGAACCTTAGCAGGTGGCAGCAGTACCCAGCCTAGGTAGGAAGCTCACGTTGACTAGACATGCGCGCGGGGCTAGATGACTAGACCAGAAACAGTTTAGCTTCATGATGCTCGGTGAATCACAAGAGGCCCCGCGAGGCAACAATGGCGGGGAAGCAGCAAGTCACGTCGCACTGTATCGTCACAGGGTCGAGAATAAGAGTTTTTGAGTGAATCCTCAAAAGGAGCCAGAGTTCATCGACGAGATTCCTTAATTGATATTGATGATCCATGGAAAGATTATGGGTGTTTTATCCGAGCATGGTCCGGATCCGACAGTTTAGCTGCGCTAAATAGTTTTAGGTGACTCTAGCCATTAAAGTCATATTACTTTCCGTACCTGTCTGGGAAACGGCTAGACCTACTGTAGCCTACCAGCTAACTAGGTAGACTACCTACCTACCTAGTCTAGATAGTAGGTAGGTGTTCTCCATCAATACCTATCCTGCAGAATCTAAATAACCCCCGCGCCCAGCAACATTCGTCAGGGTTCTTTTATGCCTGTAAGTGACGTTTTGTTGCACAGCGTTTTGTCAACCAGACGGGACTGCAAATTACTCCCACAATACATGGTACATATCTTGAAAGGTGTTCACGAGAGTTGCTGAATATTTCAATTACTAGTCTTTCGTTCCGTGTGCTTTGGGAACTTAACTGTTCAAATTGAGCAAGCTTCTATGAGTGAAGCTGCACAAAGTTTCCAAGTTTAGTTCCGTTAACATTTTAGTATTATGTTGCCACGGCATACATATCATTGAGAGCTTCTTAACTTATTAGTTAAGTACCTAATTATTCTACATAACTACCTAGATACCTAGGAAAGTAAAGATTTCGCCTTTCTTGTCGATGCCACTGATGCCACTTCAGATAGAAGGTAGTTTACCTGGTACGACGTGTTAGTTCGCTCGCTGTAAGGCAAACATGCTGACAACCAAACCTTAGTACCTACCTACCTGGGTACCGACCTGCCAGCCCCGCTACGTACTAAGATTACAAAAATCCTTGCTTCTTAAAGAAACTTACCTCTTGATAGTTTTTAGTCCTCATATGAAGAGCATTCAGAAGGTCTCACCATTATGTAGATACCTAGGTAGGATCCAACAACGGAGCTACAATGGCGGAATAGGTACCTAGTCTTAGTACGACCGAATGGTGCGTCGATTTTGACCGCTCTCGGCATGGGCCGTGAGTTGTTCTCCTTTGCTCCACACCGGACGCGTCCCTTCTATGAAGTCGACTAGACTAGCCAAGACCTCTGTCGAAGCAAGCCAATTGCCGAACATTCGATTCTGACTATCACCCGAGTCCTTAGTTGTTCTAAACCTTCCTTTTGTCGGACCCTGACCTCATCGCTCGAGTGGCCTCATCCAAAACGTCTGATCGTCGTCTCTTTTTCTTGTGTTTCCTTTCTTGTCCGTCTCGTTCTCGTTCTCGGCCCTGTGGCCCTGATTTGCCGCCACCTCTTCCCGAATCCTTGGGTCAAATATATAATATCGTCATGGCTGCCAGACAGCCAGCTAGGCGCCTTGCTGCGCATCTTGCTTCTCCATTTGCACGCTTCTCAAGGACTCAATTCGCTTCTACGAGACGCTGGCTGTCTAGTTCCGCTGGCCCCAACGCTTCCCGATCTTCCAACTCTAACTACTCCCCGTTGTGGCTCGCTGCTGTTGCCCTCGGTGCTACCGCCCCCTTCGCCTACAAGATGGTAATAATCTCTTCCTAGTCAGTGGGAGAACCAATTGCTGACCCTGACACTCGCTCTCAGTCTGATATCGAACCCATCAATGCCGATCCTTCGACCCTCGCCGACCGCGATGCCCAGAAGAAGCGCGAGTCGGGCGTTAACGAGGACTCGCCCATGCGACTGCGCATGGAAAAGTTTATTCGGGAGCAACAAGCCCAGATCGTTGCCGAGCTCGAAAGAGTTGATGGTAAAAAGTTCCGCAAGGACGAGTGGGAGCGTCCTAACGGTGGAGGCGGTACGACCTGCGTTCTTCAAGAGGGAAATGTCTTTGAAAAGGCTGGTCTTGGTGTGAGTGTTGTCTACGGCTCACTTCCTAAGCCTGCCATTGAGAAGATGCGAGCAAACCACAAGACTATGGACCCCAACATGGAATCAATCGACTTCTTTGCAGCAGGACTCAGCATGGTTCTCCACCCTTATAACCCTATGGCCCCGACTGTGCATCTTAACTATCGATACTTCGAAACGGCAAACCCTGATGGTACATCTCAAGCGTGGTGGTTCGGTGGTGGTTGCGACTTGACACCTTCATACCTCTTCGACGAGGACGCCATTCACTTCCACAAGACAATCAAGACCGCTTGCGACGCTCACGACAAGGAGTACTACCCCCGTTTCAAGAAGTGGTGTGATGAGTATTTTTTCAACAAGCACCGTGGCGAGGCCCGTGGTATTGGTGGTATCTTCTTTGATGACTTGGACGAGACGGAGCGCGATCGCGAGAACACCTTTTCATTTGTCCAAGACTGCCTCAAGGCATTCCTCCCCTCCTACATTCCCATCATTGAGAAGCGAAAGGATATGCCTTACACTGAGGCGGAAAAAGACTGGCAGCAGCTTCGCCGTGGCAAGTACGTTGAGTTTAACCTTGTCCACGATCGCGGCACAGCATTCGGCCTTAACACACCCGGCTCAAGGGTTGAGAGTATTCTCATGAGTTTGCCGTTGACAGCTGGCTGGAAGTATATGCATGAACCCGAGCCAAAGAGCAGGGAGCAGCGCCTTGTCGACGTCCTCAGGGATCCCAAGGAATGGGTCTAAGATACTCGTCTCGAATTCAAAACATAAGCGGATGCATGTTGGAGTATGAGGCAGAGCGATTGTTTAAAGTGTATCATATGTGAGAATCATAGGTAGATAGAATGGGGGGACACCCGTGGCGGTACAGCCTACAAAAAGCAGACAGCAAATATGTCTACTAAGACGCTACAAAAAATCAGAATAATTTAAACAAACCATAAATACCTGTCTTTCGCGCCTTGTGATAATTAGGTATCTAAGACGAGGCAGCCTTTGTGGGAGAAACTTTGTATCATCTTAAAATCGTCACGTTCCGTCCACATCAGCGTGGAGACATGCAATTAATGCATGTCTAACTTCTTTTCTTTCCAACCATCAAGCCATGCAAAACCGGCTGTGACTCCACGGCAATGGAGCCTCTTCCTTCCCATCTCGAATTAATCACAGCTCTCATATGCTCTATATCAGCCATCAAGCCATCAACTTCAGATAACATTTCATCTACACAGCCGCTTCGAGCTGCCCAATCGCCAGGCACACTTTCACCACTCCAAACAATCTCTCTATCTCAACGGCCTCTACTCCTGACCCTTCATGTGTTATTTCCAGACCTTTTACTTCCAGCTCTGGATCTACTTGATCGAGGACTCGTCGCTAGACTGGTGCGCTATCAGGAACTCCATGACGACAGTCCTCCAGACATGATGAACAACAACATATTTCTCGTCCGTTCACTTGCTACGACAATCTCACGACGCTCTCGCGACGTCAATGCAGCCTCCAAACGCTACATCGTCCATCTCAACACATGGAATTGCTCATGTGCAAGCTTCACGTTTGATGCCTTTCCCAGACATCATGTACCGACAACAGATGAAGCACAACAATCACCTTCTCAAGTAGGGCTACGGTCTTTTGGGGGCATGGGCATGGGACTTGAGGGGGATACACCACCATGCTGTAAACATTTACTCGCCTGCTTGCTTGTGGATAAGTGGACAGAGATGCTTGGCATGTATGTTGAGGACCGGGCTGTTTCAAGAGAAGACATGGCAGGTATTATTGCGGACATTTGAAAACAAGTCTTAGCAATACCGAAAAGCTTGCCTGTTTGAGGCAACGCCTGGTATGTATTATCCTCGCCCCATCCCGTCTCTAAAAGTCCAGTTTGATATAATCAATGTACAAAGGCGCTCTTGCCTTAGCTTTTGGCCAGGATATCACCTTGGTTTCCTCCGGATGCCAAAGAACCTCAGTCCAAATCTAGTTCATCTGCAGGTCTCTTGTCTTTGTAGTTTATTTCTTGGTCTCTTTGTTCTCCTTATCCTTGTCGCCACCTTCTTTAGCTTGAGTGCTCGCACCATTTGTGCCATCCTTCTTTTCATCCTTGTTGTTGATCTCCTCCTTCTTGGCCTCCTTCTCCTCCTGTTGTTGCCTGTTCTGGATCTTGTTCTCGATAAGATCGTGGAATGCTGTGATGGCACGGATCAGACTGCTCAGGTAAATAGCCATAAGCTGGTCATTGGTCTTGACGCTCATCGCATATGCCAATTCGCCACCACCAGACTTGTCATCTGTATCAGGCGTGGAGAGGTTAGGCAATAGGTTGAAAACATCCTGAAGATTTCCAAGGATCGCGTGGTTGACGGGTAGTTGTTTGTCAAGAACCTTCTGCAGGTATGCGCCGATGTCTCGCAGGCGCAGGTGTAGACCCTGAAGTGATTGCAGCTGGTTTGTGACTCGTGTAGATAGTGTCCCCGCAGCGACATCGCGAATATCTCTTAGCAGATGCTCGACGCCGATCTCTTCTGCCTCCTCGGCCTCGATGACGGAAGGGGTATGGACGAATGTTCGTGCGGTGGTTGTGCCGTCCTACTAACTGTCAGTGGTTTATTCATTGATTACGGCTAGGATTGGTAGTCAACGTACGTCCTTGATCTCGTCAACGGCAAAGTAGGCATCTGTAGGCACTCCCGACTCCTTGGGTTGGACATCAACAATAACAAGGAGAGGGTTGGGTGTGTAGCGCTTGAAGAGCTCGTTGATCTCTAAATCAGATGCGCGGAGCTTGGGACCGGTGTGGTACCATCCTATGAGCTTCTCTCGGGCGTTGACCTTCTTAAACATATCATTCATTGATTCAACGTAGTTGTGATCAAGGAACCACACCGAAGGGTCTTTGTCATCCTCCTCGAAGGGAACTGCAATCATCATTGTAAGCACCACCCAATTTATGGTTTCATGACATAAGATAACGCACCAGCAAAGCTGTTTGACACTCTCACATCGTTTCCATCATTCTGTCCCAGGAGAACACCCACTACTCGTCGCTTTGTCTTTGTGGAAACTGTTCGATTGTAGTGGTCGACGGCGGAGAGAAGCACGAGGGGCGCAACGGTGACGTTTCGGGTGACGAGGGAGAGGGTTTCTGCCGTTGTGGTAGGCATCGTTGATTCGTAGATGGGTATTTGATACAACGAATCCTATCTGAGGCTATCGAGAAATCAATGCGCGATCTTGGTCGTGTAGGCGCGGTAAAGTTGAAAGCAAGGGCGTGATGTGTTGATGTAGTGACTATTGTGGCCGCACGTACGTAGTCTTGAGGCTGCCTTCTTGGAGGGAAGCTTAGCTCCCGATTGGGTCAAGCACCTTGGAGACTCCAAGCTCGAGCCTTGTAGTGCCACATCACGTGGAAGCAGCCACAGTTGACGACTGTGCCACATTTGAGGTTTAAGCATCACAGACGAGAGCAGACGACCTTGACAAGAACAGCTACACCTATCGTTCTTGTCCCCATTGCAGTGTCGGTTTTGTTGCAGTTTTACCTTTCGCTGACATCCCCAAACTTTGATGTAAACAAATGTATCAATGCGTGGACCAGAACTCAACTGCCCACCAAGTAAAGCTTCACTTTAACACGTAGGCAAATAAGTGCCTTACTTGGCCCGGAAGGCTATTGATATATACTGGACACAACAATGCCGAGATCCAAGGCCAACCTGGTAAATCTAGATACCCCGCCACTGATGAGCGACCGATCAAGGATGATATGGACATCCACTTGGTTGGATCCTTGGCTTCTGGATGTTTCCAAGAGGGCGGAAATGGAGGCCATTACCACACCTTGATGTACGTGGGAAAATCACAAAGAATACAAAGATGACACCCACTACTGTCTCAGGTGCCTGGGCCAGCCATAAAGTCAAAGAAAAAGAGGGGGGGGGGGGCGAACATTATGTTGTTCGCGCAAGCTGAAATGCGATGAAGGTGTTGATGAATTGCCGGGGATATTTCGGATCAAAGGATTGACTCTGGATTCACTGAACCTCGGCCCTGATGGCCGATATATTCCTGTTGCGAATGTGCTCTGTCCTAACGATATACCGCGGGTCCGGTCATTCACGGTCATAATGCCTTGTTGTCTTGGTAGGGGATGATGCAAAACGGACATGTTCCGGACGCAACGGTTATCAGGGAACATGTGTTTTAGATGTACCCTGGGTGGTTGGTGAAGTTAAAAGACAGGAAGGTTTTAGTCGAATCTTCAGACGAAGATCTCGCCCACCTAGTTTTAATACAAGACTCAGTAGCAATATACGTTTTTATCGTGCCGTTTTCTGTTTGGCCACATGTAATTAATCTGCTTAGGACTCGTGTAAGCCAAGCTGTAGTCTGTGGGCTGCAGTTGATCTTATTACGAACAGGTGGTAACAAATTGTAACGCCGCAGCTGAACCGAATACCTTGTCTCGGCGGATACTATAAATCAAAGCTTCTTTCTATCAATTGACTTCATACTCTGTACTTGATGAAACATAATGACTACCGTCAGTCCCCTCCTTAGCTTTGCATAGAATCCCGCATTCTTACACATGAAAACTCGTAAATCTCGACTCGGCTCTGTCTTGGAGCAACAACCAGGACATACAATGGACCAGTAAGTTGAAGTAAAGACGTGTGTAGGTAGTAAATATCCCCAGCAAGTTTTAGCATCCATCAATAGGCCCATATTGAACAGGGGTATGCCCCCATCATCATCGCTCCAGCAGAAATAGCCAGCATTGAGCCAATCACAGTTCGTTAAAGCTTCTCCCCCAAACCTCCCGTCCTCCGGCTACGCACTCAAGATTTCCCAGTCTTGACTTTGTTCCTCTTTTTTCACTCACTTCACTCACTCTATTACCTCGGCCTCGCACCAAAGAACAAAGCCTGTCGTTGATTCAGTCTTCGCCTCTCTAGATCTCCAAAGATCTTCGTCAATTGCTTACCAAACCAACTTCCAATTCTACCTTCCGCAACCGCCAAGATGGGTTTCATTGAGGATGAGCTCAAGCAGCTCAAGGATGTCATCAGCACTATTGACACGCGCATTAAGAAGCTCGAGGCGCGAGCTACCAGTGGCCCTGTCTCTACCGAGGAGATTCGAATGATCCTCATCGGTCCTCCTGGCGCTGGTGAGTGTTTTTCTGCGCCGCAATGCCTCCAGAGTGCTGTGCTAACTTTGCTTCACAGGCAAGGGTACCCAGGCCCCCAAGATCAAGGAGCGCTTCTCCTGCTGCCACCTGGTATGTCGATTTCCGTCGCGATCCATTGGAAATCAAAGGGCGATTTTTCCGACACTAATTTTCTCCTTGCGCAGGCTACTGGTGACATGCTGCGATCTCAGGTCGCTAAGAAGACTCCTCTCGGTGTCGAGGCCAAGAAGATCATGGATGCGGGCGGTCTGGTCAGCGACGAGATCATGATTGGCATGATCAAGGAGGAGCTCAACAACAACAAGGAGTGCCAGGGCGGGTGAGTTTCATGTCTTTTGAATTTTTGACCGCCTCACATTTTGTGCTGGGGAATCTCGATCCTACATCGGTGATCTGCAAATCAGCAGAAGCTAACAATTCGCGCGGTAGCTTTATTCTCGACGGTTTCCCCCGAACTGTCCCCCAGGCCGAGGGTCTCGATGCCATGCTTGCAGAGCGCAAGCAGAAGCTCCAGCACGCCGTCGAGCTCCAGATCGATGACTCTCTGCTCGTTGCCCGTATTACTGGCCGATTAGTTCACCCCGCTTCCGGTCGCTCATACCACACCACCTTCAACCCCCCCAAGGAGTACATGAAGGATGACATTACTGGCGAGCCTCTGATCCAGCGAAGTGACGACAACGCCGATGCTCTCAAGAAGCGACTTGTTACCTACCACAAACAGACCAAGCCTGTCGTGGGCTACTACCAGAAGACCGGTATCTGGAGCGGCCTCGACGCTAGCCAAGAACCCGGACAAGTGTGGAAGAACATGCTCAAGGTTCTTAACGAGAAGCGAGGACAGAACTAGAGAGTCCCTAAAGCAGGTTATCCGCCACCGGCAGCCTTTGATTTGGCACCAAGACGATGACTGTGTGAAAATAAAAGCCAGCTCGTCTTGGATATACGAACAATATGAAATGTAAACTGGGGAGGCGAACGGGAGATCGGACAATCCAGTCTTCCAGGCCAAGAGGCGTTAAAATGGTAGAGGGTTTGTCTGCGGTCTTGTGGCCATTTGTGGAAAAAGCTACCTACTTTGGACGACGATTAGCCATGTATCAAAATGTCTTTTACAATAGTTATCAACCAACAAAAAGAAAGTTGGTTCCAAGAGTTGTCCGGGCTCTCGTGATGATCGGCTGTGTTATGAACATGGAAATCCAATACTCTTAGCAAAGCAGCAAATATTTCTGTCCATGATTATAGTCACGGAAAGCAATATGTATTCCAGCTCTTGCACAACAAAGATTGGCTACCGCCAATGGGCTTATGGACTCATGCAATTCATTAAGCCAAATATAATTCGCATCAACAACTCAACTCATGTCTATTGAACCTCATGGGTAAGCCTTGAAAGAAGACTCCTGGTCACATCTATAGCGGTCATGTCGTAAAATGCATTTCCTATGAATGCAGCAATCCTCCTCCCGGCCACTAATCTACCAAATAATGACTCCTTTTACGAAACTCCCTGAGCTCCCTCGCAATGCTTCAAAGACAAAATCATGAAAGAGCAGATTGGTACTGCGCTGGATATCCAAGGCCAGGTCCTTAACGGTAATAATTTCGGATCAAGAGGGAGAAGGAAAAGCGATCTTGTGTGCTGATGAAGACAAGCCAGTGATGAAGCGAAAATATGAATAGTCGACGGTCGGTAATGACTCGCGGCGTTTGATAAAGGTTATGTCACGCAGCCAGCCAGGGTGTTTAACTTGCTGAGCCTTATAATGGACAACAGGGGGGTTTTCTCACCCCGAAGTACCTATCGCTTTGGGGTCGCTGACAGGGGAAGGTCAGTAGAGGTAGAGCGAGTCGCGGAAGCGCAACTGACCATTGACCATCTGCCTCTGCTTGTTAAGCCAGCTCCGTGGAGCTTCGTGCCGTCGTTGCAAAACAACATGGTTACTTTGCAGCCGACTTGTTAGATCATACCAGGCTGATGCAATAAGAGAGTTCTCCCTTTCGAGGTTCCGGATAATTTCATCACTCGCGGCCTTTGGTCACGAATAGTTAGTAGAGATTTCGGTCATAACAAGAAGTAAAACGTGATTCAAAGTGTCGTTGATATCTACATAAGGGCGCGGACGTACCTTCTGTGCTGCCACAGCCTCGCCATCATGCGCAGCCTTCAATTTACGTTGCAGGTCAATTCGTTCAGTCTCCGATCGTTCCAGTTGCTAAAGCCAACCTGTCAGCCAACCCCGTCTTCTAGACAACTTTTGAGATGCCCTCCGCTTGAAGAGATGTCGAGGCAGATGTGCAGGACGAGGCACAGTCAATTCCTCCTTCCATTGAGGTGGCATAGTAGTAGTGTTTGTGTCCTTGCCAGCAAACTCTACCAACAACCGGTAACCATCTTCATCTTGGTCTTCCTCAGATGATTTGCTATCAACTGGAGCCACTGCCACTTGGTCGTCCTCATCGCCATGGACAATTGCACTATAGAAAGGACTAGGGGAACTCACCTCGCGAATTTCTCTGAGACGATTTCGTAGTTTCTCGATCAGCTCGCCTTTCTTGCTGCCATCGGGCGCGTCGCCCTCACCGCTACCAGTGATATCTTGCAGCTCCCGGCCTTCCTCGACCTCCTTGCGCAGCTTATCTTTGGTAAGAAGTGCTTCGACAAGCTGTGTCTGTTGGGCGTCTCGCTCTGAAGTGCAATAACTGAGCTGCTCCCGAGCATGGTCGAGCTCAGATTTGAGAGATGAGATAATAACTACATCGGAGCTCTTGATCTCCTTGATAGCATCGGCGCCTTCTTTGTCGAGCGCAGAGAGCTGAGCCTTGGCAGCAAGAAGCTCGCGACCTTGATCAGCAACTTGAGCAGAGAGATCCTTCTCCCGCTTCTTAGACTGTTCTAGCTCAAACTCACACTGCATGAGTGTTTGCTTGATGTTAATAAATGCTTTAGTCCTGTAGAAGTCGGCAGTAAGTATGTGTGTTCCTTCAGGGGAGCAAGCATCATTGATGGCTTTGACTAACCCTTCGCCGGTCATGTTGTTGATCAGAGCTTCCATTTGATCGTGAAGAACAGCATGCTTTTCGAACATATCGTTGTAGTTCTTCTGGACGTGAGCACGCTGCCGCTTCTCCTCGTCAAGCTCCCGACGGAGTGGAGCGGTATCCCCGGAACCAACTGTACTGCGCAGCAAATCGTTCTCGGCCTTTAGGCGGGACAATTCAAGGGGAAGGTTCACTTGACCAGGCTGTGTGTCCTCATTAGCTGCGTCGTTAAGCTCATCTTCAAGACTAGATGCCATGCCTAGCGCACCAGGCACTGCATTCTGAGTGCCTTCGCCGCTCTCAAGCTGCTCCTGTAGATCCTTGATGAAGTTCTCATCGTGGCTTTGTCTTGCTCTAAGACGAATAACCTCGTCCTCAAGCGCCGCGATGTCTTTCATCAGCTGGTTCTTCTGGCTGCGCTCATCCCATAGATGCTGCTCAGACTGAGTGATCATTTTGGTCAATTCGTCTTCTGCTTTCTTGGTGCGAGCGCTTCTGTCCTGATCATCCAACAGGATTCTAATCTGATCTTGCAGCTCGGTCTTCTCGTATTGAAGGTTTTGTACTTCTTTGACAAGATGCTGCTGGGACTCGAGTTTCTGCTTGTACCGTTCTGCAGTATTGGCCTTCTTCTCAAAGTCCTCGGCTTTGTGTTTCCATTCGGTTGCTAAGTCACGGAGCTCCTCGGCGTCTTTGCACTTTTCCATCAGCTTTGTCACCTCAGCCTCGAGTTGCGATTTGATGCGCTCATCTCTGCGTATCGTTTCTTCATGTCTGGAGATGAGTTCCATTTGGTCATGCACCTGGATTTCCAGGTTCTTGATCATCTCGGCATTGTTAGCACCATCTACAGTGGCTTTTCGCAGGACCTCGAGCTCTCGGTCGTTCTTCTCCTTTTCAAATCGGAGTTCTTCGTGACTTGTTTGAAGATGCTCAAGCCTTGTGTAATAGTCTGAGAGCTGTCTTTTGGTCTGTTCGAGTTGTGACCGCAAGGCTGCATTCTGCTCCTCGACGAGAAGATCAATGTCTCTCGCCTCCATGACGGCGTCGATAGCTTCTTCAACATCATCATCCCCGTGTGAGTCGTTTATATCTTGCTGTATGGTCTGGAT
Source organism: Fusarium palustre (assembly GCA_014899045.1). Taxonomy (NCBI): domain Eukaryota; kingdom Fungi; phylum Ascomycota; class Sordariomycetes; order Hypocreales; family Nectriaceae; genus Fusarium; species Fusarium palustre. Next base: position 108,686 of record JAAVUH010000199.1, read on the forward strand.
GATTTGCATGATCTCCGCCTGCGCTTGCGTATCGAGACCAGTGATTCGGGGGATATAGCGATTACGTTGAGGGCCTAGGATAGCCACACCGAGCATAACAGCCAGGATCTGAGGAATTAGTACCGACCGATACACATTGGGAAGTATACGAGGAAAAGATACCTGGCTAATCCCTCGAGCATCAGGATTCTCAGCAATGGCATGGTAATCGAACTTCTTGGCCTGGCAAGCAAGTTCAGGGACAGAGCGTCGAATGTGACGAAAGAGGCCCTTGTAAATGTTCTGGATATTTCGCTTGTTGTTCAGGTAGCGGGAGGTGTTGGAATTTGTTTCGAGCGCAGACGTGTCAAAGTTGGGATCTAGCTGGTGTAGAATCAAGCCGAGCGTGACACCATCGATGAGATCTTCGTAAGATTCTACCATTCGTTTCGGCTCGAATACTCGTTTGATCTGAGGGTAACCTTGGGTGAGCGGGGAGCTAGAAGACGGTGTAGACGTCTCCAACAAGACGATGCTTACGGCTTTAATAAGCGCAGTCTGCGCGGCAGGACTATAATTTGTCATTTTGATAGATAATTTAGCTTAGGCCGACTTGTGGTCGAATTGTGGTCGAATTGGGTGGTTGTTCGAGAAGTTGTGGTTGGAAGTGATATATGGTGGGATTGGTTATAGGTATAGGGAGTTGCGTCGCGTGTCTCAAATGCAATGGTAATGATTGTAGAAGAAGTCAACGGCATATCGAGGAGAGGAAGGTCGTATCTTTATAAGGGACTGTTATGAGAGCTCCCAGAACGAATGTTCCATTGTTCTGCAACTGTCGAGGTGGTGTTCAGTGTGAACTCAAGGTCCAAGGAAGCATTGTTCTTTAACATCCGGGAAAGGTTGGGCCCTTGTTGGCTCGAGCTGTAATACTATCGGCTTATCGATTTCAATGGCAGGGGTATGTTCAAAGCAGGGGCCCACCCACTCCCAGAGATGCTACAGTATGAATGAATAGCGTGTTTGGACAACCAATAGTAGTTTTGTGGGAATGAATAGAGATATGTCTTTTTGTAATTGGAGGAGCCGCGATCTCAGCATTAACAACCTGGGTGGTATTCAGGACAGAGTCAACCTCCTGCATCCCGCATCCTGCATCCTGCATCATGTCTTGCTTGAACTTGATTCGGTAGGTAGTCCTCCATCCACCAGCCGGTGTGTATAGCGTGAAGCCCACGTCTTCCGGCCGCAGAAAACTCGCAACACTGTGTCTTTAATCTATTCTTTAAATTCTCGCCATTCTATCATTACCTACCTGTGTACTAGATAAAAATGTAGGTAGGCAGTAGGTAATTACTGTCCCCTCCTACCCATGACAGCATATTGCGAAAGCTTGCACGCTTGAGTGATGATCAAATTTGACCCAAGAACAGTATTGACTAGGTAGCGCACATACAGAGTATGCCTCATTATTTTATTCGAGGTGTCATAAGACAAACATTGTTGCAAAAGTGCAAAACCGCATAGTAAATAAACATGCCCTACGGCTGCCTACAAGTACCCAGAAGACATGTCCAGACTAGACAAAGAGAGCCGGATATCGGGCAGTACCAGTCACTACCAAGGATTTGCTTTGTGGGGTACTGCAACATGTAAGTGAGGAAAGTCATTACCCAACCCTGCCAGTCTCCAGATTGCCGTATCCAAACCTATGGTGCATCGACCGACTTACGATGATCAAATGTTAACATGACCATCGTGATTAACATCACCCAAGGCCATATACCCCACATGAATAACAAAAATCTATTTCACCCTGTCAAAGGTGTGCAATGATCTTCATGATATTTTGTTGCATAACGAGTGTTCTCCTTCAAGCAATCCCGTCGCTCCTATCCTGTTAACGCCTAAATCAAGGATATCGATGTTCCAACCACTGCCATGGAATATAGCCAGTTCGTTCCAAAAGACTTGCTGTTGTTTCGTCTTTGATTCGTCATCTGTGCGCTACTGTGTAAACCTCAGTCTGTTGTTACAACCTCGTCCTTCTCGACACGGATCTGATGGTCCTCGTGGTTAACCTGGACGATCTCGAGCGCCTTCTCGGGTGCGATGACGGAGAAGCCCCTAGTCAGCATGTTAGTGTCAAATCGCCATAGCGCCAAAAGGGCGGGGACATCGGTAACTGCCTACTTGATGATTGAGTAAACATGTGTGATCTTGCCGCCAGCCTTCTTGAGGGCGTCTTTGCATTCTTCAACAATGGAATCGGGTGTGGACTCATCCTCGAACCAGACGATGGCAGACTTCTTCTGATCAACGGCGAGGACACCGGGAACAACTGCGAGCGCAGCAGCGACGAAGGGGAAGAATCTCATGTTGATAGCGGGACTGACAGCGGCTTTGTCAAATGAAGATGATCGGTGTCAAAAATGATGATATTTGCGATAAATGCTGGGTTGGCGTTAAGCGTGGAATGACGGTTAGATGTTGTTGCGTCAGATGTGGAAGGCGACGGGATGGTTTGAGACCTTATATGGCTGGCGAGTGATGGCGAATGACCTACTAAAACACAGGCCCTGGCCTACTAGTTTGCTACCCGCATACCAGACACAGGGTGCCGCATAGACTTCGGGGATCACTTGTTAAAGCAGTCCCCGTAGTCATGGCGCAGCGACCAGGTCCCGAATTGGGCAGGTCGCCCACTATCCTCTTCCAATCGCGTTGCTGAGAATAAAGGTACCTGAACTACCTACTAACCTAGACCTAGGTACTGTAGGTACATAGTACTAGGCTGAAGGACGGGTATCTTACGGCACTCCGTACCTTAGTCTTAGTAGGTACAGTACTATAGGTAGTGTACATACCTGTACTTTGTCCTACAATCGGACAACTACGTAAATGGCGGGACGAGCGACCATGGGTTCAAAACAGATGCCTTCATTGACCGCTACAATAAGACTTCTCTCGAGAACCTCTTTCTATCAGGAAACGAGCGATCGTGCCGTTTTTGTCGGCCCTACTTCAATTCACACTGTTGATTTCCCACACACCTAATATGCGGGACGTTGCAGCAGCAACATAGCGAGTTGACAGCGCAACTCAGTAGCAGAATTTATACTCATGTGTCGTCATTGAGTTGATTTGTAGTTCGGCTCCAGGCCTCTGAGCTTGGACCCCAATGATGTGCAGACAGGCAAAGACAGAGCCATATTGGTTCTATATCTGCCAACCAGACTTTGGAAGCATGTACGTATAGTGATAGCATCAAGGCAACACTAGAGTATTGTCAATCATAGGGAAACGGATGATTATGCTTATTGGTCTATGGGTAATTTCTCCATCATCGTGAAACGCCGCGAATGCTTGATAAATCTCGCCTAACTCCTTACAACGCCGAATTCAAAGTGCCGAGAAATCACATGTACAACGCGATCAACCTCTCGCGCCTCCAGGTATACTGTCGTTCTCGCTCCAGACTTCTTTGCTCTCCTGTTCAACAGCTCTCATGGCAACGGCAACATCTTCTAGCCTGGTCACGACATCGATGACACCTTGGTTGACTCGTTGGAAATACCGATCGTTGGCTTCCCGCCGTTTCCTTGCCAGAAGAATGTCTACTTCTGTCTCTTCTTCGAGCTTGTGACCCAGTCTGTCTACCCCGGTACCGCTGCTGTTGGGTCGCGAAATGCTGCTGCTTCCAACAGCACTCCTCTCGGTGCCTTCGGGGCCAGATTTTGACGTATCTCCCAATGTACCCTTCATATTTCGAACTTCGGATCCAGTAACAGACCCCACATGATCGAGTTGTGCCGTTTCTATAACATCGTCCGCTTCACTTCTTGCCCAAGCTTGAGCGAGAGCGATTTGAGCGGCTCGTAGGTCAGCCAGTTTTCTGTCATGATCTGGACCAAATACATGGGTCCCTCCAGAGGCTGACAGTTCGACTTCTTCCAAGGTTGCTTGCATTTCGGACCATAAGAGATCAGTACGATCGCCAGTAGCGCGCGTGCTCTCTGCAGGATATAATCCAGCTCGCTGAGGCACGGCTGTTCCTGAACGACCAGACTTTACGGATGGCGCATGCTCGACATTCGTCCTCAGATTTGACTGTTGTCCAATAAAAGGTACAGCCGGTGTATGTGCATTTGGTAAGGAGGTATTTGAAGCTGAAGGGGATGGGTGCAGAAATAAAGAAGGGGGCGGGTCTCGTTGCCGACTTGTCGGTCGGATTAAATGAGACATTATGAGTCCAGAATCTTTCCGAATTGTTGTTTCCAACGCGTTAATAGCAGTGTATGTAGAACTATGGCTTGCTTCATTCTAAACATGACCCTTACTCAGCTTTGAGAGTCCAGTCTAGTCTTCAGGCGTTAGGGTTGCTTGAAAACAGTCTCAATAGTAGAATCTACTATGCTAATTCTACTGTACTCGAACTTTAAACATCAGTCCATCGCCAAGAGCTCCCGCTGCGGGTCAGTGGAGCACTTCGACCTATTTCCCAATCTCACGTGACCTCAGTCACTGAATTGGCGAGCCGATTTCCTAGGGCCATCAAACCCTACCTGGAAGTTTTTGCTTGTCTCAACTTTCCGCAGTGCAGCAAATTACCAACCACCATCCCGTCGTCGATACACAGACAGATCCGGTAGGTACTCCAGTAACCCAACACATTCTCCCAGCTGCTCTCGATCGCCTCGACCTTTTTTTTTCCCGTATCGACAGTCGATTAACAACTTAAAGCAAAAATGGCTGGAGGCAAACCCCGTGGTCTTAACGCCGCCCGTAAGCTGCGAACAAACCGAAAGGACCAGAAATGGGCCGATCTCGCCTACAAGAAGCGTGCTCTCGGTACCGCTTATAAGTCCTCTCCCTTCGGTGGTTCTTCGCACGCGAAGGGCATCGTCCTCGAGAAGGTCGGTGTCGAGGCCAAGCAGCCCAACTCCGCTATTCGAAAGTGTGTCCGTGTTCAGCTCATCAAGAACGGAAAGAAGGTCACTGCCTTCGGTACGACGAACCCCGCCTGCTACGAGAGATAAAGGACGTCTTGAACTAACAATAATTCTAGTCCCCAATGACGGTTGCTTGAACTTCGTGGACGAGAACGACGAGGTCCTCCTGGCTGGTTTCGGTCGTAAGGGCAAGGCCAAGGGTGATATCCCCGGTGTGCGATTCAAGGTCGTCAAGGTCTCTGGTGTCGGTCTGCTTGCTCTGTGGAAGGAGAAGAAGGAGAAGCCTCGTTCTTAAGCGAAGAGCGCGTGGATGGAAACAAAGTCATACTTCGACACATGGAGTCTATTCGGATTGCTTGCATCGACATTACGGTTAGGGATCTGATCATGGGAGACGGGTCTGAAAAGGGAAAATAGATCACAAAGTCTTCGACGAACAAACCATGATGTGTACGCTGTGTGACAAGGAATTCCGGGTATCGATTTCATATCCCCATGTTTGATGATGGGATTATGGTACAATTGTGTTATACACTGCTACAGCTATTTCCTAATGCTCGGCTCCCGGAATCAGCCTCCTCAGGTGTTTTGACGTATCTGATAGCATAGTCTGCACCCAGACCTAGACTGATCACCCCGCCAGTGATCCAGCAGCCATTAATGAACCACCACCAGCAATCCTTGACGTCTTTCAGGTTGACCCTCTTGATCATAAGACCAAGCGTGATCATTGCTCCTCCACAGCTTCCAATAAAGAAAGCTGGCCCAGCGCCTGCTGCGTAGCCAGCTGCAGCAAGGAGCGAGATCTGTGCAGCCGCTAATCCCGTAAGTACTTGCTTAGTCTCGGCATCATGCTTCAACGCAATGCTCTTGATTCCTGCCTTGACATCGTCCTTGATGTCCATGTGGGCGTAGATCATGTCGTACAGTACTGTCCATGCAATATTGGAGGAGTAGAGACAGGCTGCGGCAGTCAGCGCAGCTGAATGTGATAGCAAATCAATCCCAAGTGCTGGGAAACCCATAATTGCTCCCCACGAGAAGGTTAGGCCAAGGACTGCTTGAGGATAGTATGTGACTCTCTTCGCCAGAGGATAGCTAGCCACTAGAATTAAGCTAGGAACACCATAGAATAGACAAGGTAGAGGAAACTGTAGCAATATTCCGAGCCCGGTGAGAAGTTGACATCCGGTAAAGACGAGTGCTTTGAAAGGAGTAATGGCGCCACGAGCAATGGGTCGGAGTCGAGTTCGCGACACATGTGGATCGAGGTTCCGGTCCCAGAGATCATTGATGGTACATCCAGCTCCTCTCATAATGAGAGCTCCGGAAAAGAAAAGGAGTGAGGTTCCAACAACAGATCCTGGACTAGCCATCGGCATGGCCATTGGAGCGGCCATAAGAGCGGAAAAGAGACATGGGAAGAAGAGGTAGTAGGTGCCTGCAGGCTTGTCAAGTCGAATAAGCTCAGCATAGGGCACCCAAGATGCTGGAAGCTTGGCTAGTAGTCCTGTCTCCGGCGGTTTGTAAGATGCTGGTGCTGTTGCAGCTGTGGGTGAACCTAGATCTTGAGCGGCCACGGTTGAGGACTGAGATTTGGCTTCGTGAAACGCAAGCGCTCGCTGGGCGTTGTGCCATGGTTTCCTCAAAGTTTTTGAAACACGAACAAGAGAGGATCGTGTTTGGAATTGTCTGTTAAGCCTCAATGCTTGACCCGAGATGTCTCGACATTGAGCCCAGGCCGAAGCCTGAGGGAGTGCATTTAATCTCATGGATCAAGGTCTACGAACCTACAGGGATAATGAGAACTCCATTTAGTAATTGTCGTGGAAAGTCATAATGCTTACCACAAAGCCCTTCGAGTAGAATCTGATCACGAAGGATCCTGATGTCAGCCCGCTCAAGCCTTGATTCTCACAAGCTTGAATACAAAGACTTAATTATATAGTGAATAATCCTTGCACCTCTCTACCTCGACTTTATTAGTGGAGTGGATTGGCCAGGCTAAAAGTACAGATATGGGTCGGTCACGTGTAAGCATCTCGCGCGATTGGTTGCGCATTTCAACATCACTCAGACGTGACGCGACTAATCACAGGTCGCCTGGAATTTCGAGATCCCAAAACACCTCTATACCTCTCAACCAATAACGCCAGCGAATCTTTTGCATCGAATGCGCATAGGGCAGGATGAATGGCTTAGCAGCCTACTCCTTGCACCAAAAGAACTTGCAGTACAGTCCCCTTCACGATCAGAACCTCTTGCGATATCATCTCAAGCACAACCCCACTACAGCTATGCGCAGTGCTTGCGAAGCTCGACATAATGCCGACCTCACTGCACCCGCAGGCAAAATTCGATCCCATACCACCTGATCTAGATCTATATAGTCTAGTGGACAAGACCTCTAACTTCCAATGGGTTCAGCGCGTTTCGAGAAGTCAAATACGCAGCCTTGGCCAACAGGAGTTCGAGAAGCTTGTGTTGATTCACGTTATAATTGGCGGCAAGCCTCTGATTATTGACGGATGGGACGGAGTTCTCCCGAAATCACTTTTTGACGTCTCTTGGCTAAAAAAGACGCATGACAAGACACGTATGTCACCCCATTTCCTGAAACTGTGACAGCTGCTGACACTCTCTATAGAGGAGAATGTGAGAGACATCACCGCTGGGGTCGACATCCCTATGACGACGGGCCACTACCTGCGATCGATGCGACAGCTCGCGAATCAGTGGACCCCCACGAACTTCCGCAACGAGCGACGACAGCGCCTCTACCTCAAGGATATCGACTGCCCTCCAGAGTGGCATGATGCACTACAAAAAGTTATCCACCCGAATCTATTTTACCTAAACGAGAACGCCAGCGAGGCCGGAAGATCACAACAAGATGAAACCGCATTCCACGATGAAGCTGCAGCAGCACCAGCCGGTGACCTAATGTCAAGTTTGCCAAAGGAGATGCGCGCCCAAAATCTCATGTGTTACGTTGGGCATGAAGGCACATACACCCCAGCTCATCGTGAAATGTGTGCATCTCTAGGCCAAAATATCATGGTGGAAGCATCCAGCGACGAGAAAGGGGAGAAAGAAGGTAGCTCGATCTGGTTTATGACTGAAAGCAAGGACCGTGAGGTTGTGCGCGAGTACTTCCTGTCCATGTTAGGTCATGACATCGAAATTGAGAAGCACTTTGCTCAAATCAACGCATGGAAAAAGGCGCCTTTCGACGTATACATCGTCGAACAGAGAGTCGGCGATTTCATTCTGATCCCGCCCCTGGCGGCACACCAAGTTTGGAACCGAGGTACTCGAACTATAAAGGTGGCTTGGAATCGTACAACTGCCGAAACACTTGAGATGGCTTTACATGAAGCACTTCCAAAGGCTCGCCTTGTCTGTCGTGATGAGCAGTACAAAAATAAAGCGATTATTTTCTTTACTCTACAGAAGTACTACCACCAACTCCAGAAACTAGAAGAGAATGTAGAAATGACTTCCATGAGCTTCATGGGGATTGGGCAAGACATTCTCCGGAGCTCGCCTCGTGCCAAGCAACTTGCCGGAGACTTCAAGAAGCTCTTTGCGCTCTTCACCGAGATTCTGCTCGACGAGATGTTCGCGTTCAAGGAAAAGGAGGTGGAGTTTATTGAGTTCGACTCTTGCATTACTTGTTCATATTGCAGGTCCAACATCTTCAACAGGTTCTTGACATGCAAACACTGCACTCGTATGCTCGTCAACGGTGATGAAGATACATACGATGTTTGTATGGAATGCTACGCTATGGGGAGGTCTTGCGCATGTCTCTCAGGCTTCCAATGGTGCGAACAGTGGACATGGGCTGATTTGGTCAATAATTACGAGGACTGGCGCTCTATGATTATCAAGAATGATGGGTTCGTTGATTTTGAGTCTTCGCCGCAGCCCCTCGAGATTGCCAGGCAGCGTTCTGCAAAGAAGTCTCTCGCGCAAATTTGTCAAGAGGCCTTGAAAAGGCGACCATGGAAGGATATCACTCAGCCGGAACGTGAGATTACCCCAAGCGAATCAGAGCCAGAAGTCGATGGAGAAGGAAGGCCAAAGAAAAAACACAAGAGGAAGAAGAAGCGGGGAGAGCTTCGGCGATGTCATGTATGCTGCCACAAGGACTACGCTTACCGAGTGCATCAATGCACCAACCCTGGCTGCACCGAATCTTACTGCTATGGCGTTCTTTACAGGGCCTTTGATATGTTGCCACAAAAGGTTCTGGAGGATGAGCAGTGGCAATGTCCCAAGTGCTTGGGTATCTGCAATTGCGGCTATTGCCGCCGTGTAGGCAATACAGACCCTTACACGCCAAAGAACACTTTGCTAGGACACGATACGCGCCCGATCGCTGACGACCGAAGTGTGGAGGCGCTTGTTGATTTCCGTGTCCACAATCTCTCATGGCTCAAGGCTGCTGGCGAGGAAAGTCGCAGTAATAACAGCAGACGAATGAAGAGATTGCGAGAGCAGGCCGACAGTGCAAAGGCACAAGATATCACAGAGCAAGAAGAAGCAGAGCAAGCTATACAAGCCGACGCTGAGGCTCGCGAAGCTAGCGGTGTACATGTGTCTGGCATCAACGGGTATGGAGATCAGAGTCATGTCGTCGGTGGCCAAGGTGATCAGCCCATGACCGACTACAATGTCCAAAGACCATCACCGCGTTATCATGAATCAAATGGCGAACAAGTCGACGATTCCATGGCTATGGATATGTCTCAGTTGGAAGATGTCGATGCATCTTTATACCCAGATCCCTCATTGGTGGCTCGACAGCGTATAGGCATGGGCTATTATGAGCCAGATGACGCACCGGACAGGATTCTCTTTGATCACTTCCAGGCACCTTCTGAGGGGGCCATACGACCATCCGAGCCTGATGTTCCTGAGTTTGTAAAGAAATCTATCCGGGCGGCTAAAAGAAAGGCGAAAAGAGAGAACGAAGACCCAGACTTTGTTGTTGGCAAAGGGCATCACAAAAAGCCTCGTCTTACAGCTGAACCCGAAGCAGACTTTTTGGACAGTATGGACCCTGCTTTATTCAACGGGCCGCCCATTGCTCCTGTAGCTGTCATGGATCAACCCGGTCAAGCTAATAATGACAAAAGCGTGGCACAAGATGGAGCAACCGACAATGCTCGGGACGCACGAGATGAAGCTCCAGCTCCACCTAAGAAACGGGGTCAGTTATTATTCGATGCGAACGAGCCCGAGCTTAGGCACGCCAAACCAATAGCATCCTACGTTGAGGCTGAAATGGATTCCGATGAGTTTGAAGAGGAACAAGTCCAGCAAGCAAATGCTCCATCAACTCAAGGTGACGCAGTTGGGGCCAAGAAATCGGCTGTCGATTTAGCTGCTGATACAGTTCGCTCTATATTCGGAACACCCTCATCATCTAGTCCACAGCCCTCTATCGAGACGGATCAAGCCTCTAATGCCGAGACGAAGACTTCCAAACGACGTGGTCGTCCGCCCAAGAATGCATCATCTGCTACGCAGTCCACGCCTGTCGGGTCGTCCCAAAGGCCCAACTACGGACGAAAAGGCAGGCCCAGAGGCCGACCTCGAAAATCACTCCTGTCTCTGGTTGCAACTGCTGACAATTCCACTGAGATCATTGATGAGTCTTCTCAGAACCAAGACAGCGATAGCGACCTTGAACATGAGAAAATGGTCCGTGAGTTGGAGGCTAACCTTGCTGCAGACTTGACTCAAGGTGCTTCGGAGGCTACAGCAGAGCCTACTCAGCCTCGACGCCGGGGGAGACCAAGGAAGTCCGGGGTGACTACAACCGCGGTAGCTTCTGCCCCTAGTGGTGTATCTGAAGAAGACATTGAGAACGAAAGTCGCTTCTCCAGGTCCGCTCGTCGTACGCGACGATCAGAGGGTGTTGTCAACCAGCCCAGTCGACCGTCCATCTCGCCTCCACCGCCAACGGCCGGCGGAGCAGGGACACACCTTATGTCTATGGCTGAGCGAATGGCACTTAAAGGAAAGAAGTTCAAGATTGGCAAACGAAAGTCAAAAGGTATCTCTGATAGTGCAACTGCTGCACAGTCAGAAGCCACGACTCCTACGCCGGGCCCTGAGGTTCCCAAAGAGGTGGCCGATGGACCAATTGCGGGCGGGGAAGAAACAACCTCTCGCGATCCAAGCTCTGATAGTGAGCATACCGGCAGACAGTCGCCTCAAGTATCCTCAGTCGATCATGAGAGTTCGCGAAGTCCTTCATCACCACCTCCCACCCGACGACCTGCGCAACCAACTGTGGTCCGGATTGGCGATACAGACTCGGAGGTAGAGCAGAGTGACTCCGTGACAGGGTCAGACTCAGATAGCGATGGTGACATTCCTGCAAGACAGAGCTCTGGTCGAGGGGGTGGCCGCGGTCGTAGGCGTGGGCGTGGCAGGGGCAGGCCAAGGGGTGGAGGGCGTTAAGGCGTGCAGAACATGTGGAGCATTTTGATTTCGTCAACACACTGGTACCTATTAGAACGACACGATGGCCTTTTTTATAGCATATATCCTCATTCCACTGCTTCGGGGAATTAGCGATGGACACAATAATCTTTTTAACATACACCCGTGGCTACGATTTGCCTTATGATCTACGTTGCTAGTAAGTGCACTATGATTAATAAACACGACCAATATCATGAGCATAATAAACCCAACTGCTTCTCTAAATCATGCCATCGCCCATTTCGCTTGGGATCTAGTTTTCTCAGATCGCTCAACCAGGATGCCACCTCGATTTGTTCGTCAGACCGAAGCGACTGCCCACTAAGTTGAGCTAATGCCATCGCATACTCGGCGAGAGCTTCGTAGATCCATTTGGTATCATGGTAATCTTCCAACAGGTCTTTGATGTTGGTCATTTCTCGTTCAAGGTATGATTTGCGGTCATCTGTCGTAAGGTTTGGGGCTATCTGACGGCTAGAAGTAGAATCCGCCAGATTCAGGACGAGGAACTGGTGGTAGTACCATAACGACTGATCTTCTGGTCCCACGTTCAGACCTTCGTTGACAAGTTCCAGTTCTGAATCAAAGTCAGCGATGTTCAGCAAGATGTACTGTAGAGACAGACCTCGGTCTAGAAAATCTTTGCGTGACTCGTCGTCCGCATCACGCTCGTTAAGAAGCCTCGTTATAAGCTGGCTGCGATTATGCCACGCCGAGAAATTGGAGAGATCCTCGTGGATCTTCTTGGTGGTGTACATAAACTCGGGTTCGACCAAGCTCTGGCCGTTCAAGAGAGGGCTTTCCAGCTGCGCTACGACGTGGCGACGGTAGCCCCAAGCGTGGAAATTGCGCCGGTCCTTAGTGAGCATTTTGCTTACAAGACCCAGCTCCTCCTCCCAAATTCGCCGGGCTACAGATACGTCGAGCCTTTCGATTGCACGGTCAAGTGTCCAGAGTCTATAGTTCCATATCCAGTAGCATTTAGGAAACTCTAGCAGGAGAGGAACAGTAAAGGCCAGCTCGGCACGGATGACTTCGACATCAGCATCGCTGTTAGTTGTTATACCAGACTTCCCAGCTGTCAGGGGGCTGGGGTGTAGCGGGGTCTCGGTCGAGGATGAGGGCGACGAAGCGGCGGAAGAGGTTGTGGGAATGTCGGTCACTATAATATTCTGCGACACCTTCGAGAGCGGCGATCCATCCGATGGTTTGGATAATAAGCCAGAGATTAGACAGCGCCTGCGGGCGTTCCATATCGTGTAATACTCTGGGTTGAGACGCAGGAGTTTCGAGGTGAGCTGGAATGTCTCGGATCCGTATTTGTTGTCGGATATCTGCTCGCGCGTGTTAGAAGAGCATGGTGTGCTTAGCATTCGGACGTTATGCTAACCTTCTCACGAATTTGGTCCTCGAGGTTACGATACTTTTCGATCTTGACCAAGTCCTGTCCGCGCTGTTCTTCTGTGCGAGACCGCGCGGTGCGGGCTATGCCGTGCTGGAAGCCTTGGGATCAGCATCAGTTACAGTAAACGTGGGGTTCGGGGAGGATGGACACTAACACTGGCCATGTTGAGGCGTGCCCTCTTAATAAACTGGCACAGGAAGTCGGCAGCAGTGACGATCAGTTCGAGGCTTAGGTTTGTAAGTGTTCACTATTGCTGGCGAGGAGCGTGGTTCTGACTCCGCGTTAGGTATAAGTGTAGGGTATTTGGCATGACGTGAACCACCGCTTTAAGTTCTTACGTGAGTAAGCACATCTACGATGACCTCTTACTTCTCTATTTTTACTCGGTATCATATATAACACCTACCTAGGTAGGTAGGTAGGCATCATAAGACGGCTATGGACTTTGTTACATGAAGATCGGATATTCCAATGTTATCGCCCTTTTAGTGAATAGCTGCAAAAAGAAACGTCGGGATTCCACCGTGTTAGCAATAAACACAACTTCGAATCAGATCAGAATGTGAGCGCAGCATTTTATCAGCAACGGTGGCACGCTTCGAATTAATTTGCACGACAACAATCTTTCGATTCAAATGGACAGAGTCCTACTTGAACCAGATGTTTCGCAGTATTGCGTTTAAACTTGCCACTCTCAGTCCCTTAATCACCCAGGTCGAGCGCGGTGCAAACGAGAACAGCACAATGACTGTTGTCACGTCAAGGCTAACTTTATCCTCTGATCTCGAAATTTCATCTGTATATACACTCGGTCGAGTACAAATTCCTTGCTTCGCGGTAAACAGACTTCTAAGCTGAAACCTGCAGCCGTAACCTACAAAGATTGAAGTATAACGTGTTGAACATGGAATACCAACTCAAAAGTATTCGTGTCTGTGACACGAAATGAATTCTTTAATTCTATCTACGTCTACCATCAGTTCAGAAGAGTCTCCTTTACGCCGGTCTTTGCAGATGTGGGAAAAGAAGGTCTAGATCCCTGTAAGTTTAGATGTCGTTGCTCGTCGCAAAGAACAACGGTGGGTTTTCAGTTGCTACTGAAGCGAAAACTATTCGTTTCACGATAGTTACTGCTGGTGCATTACTGTATCGACTGGCACATAGGACAACATATGTGATGCAGGGACCTGCCGTAGTGAGAACGATATTCTAGGCACGCCAAGGCACGGAGTACATTGTGATATCCAGCAAAAGGAAATGTACCTAGTGTCCGTACTGTTTACAACCGTGAATCTCTGTACAGGCTCTTATTCCAGGCAATTACCAGGAGGTGGGCATATAGAGAGCATGTGTTCTCCTCTTGCGCCTTCCGTCTTTTAATCTTTCCTTCTCTCTTATCTATTGCCCCCTTTTCTTCATAATATAGATTAATTCACCCTCTTCTTCCAATCTCAAACTCGAACACTATAAAAAGCTTACCAATCGAAAAGAATTACAAAGAATGTGGTCATCTGTTCGCCGATCGTTGGCAGCTGTTGCTCTATTTCAGGCTACCTTGTGTCTCGCCCTCCTCCTTGGACGACCACCTTTCACGAAAGAGATCGCCCAACAGACCAAAGGTCATGTCAACGCTGTTTACTTCACCAACTGGTTTGCGGAGCATCATATAAGAACTAAAATCTCGACTGACGCATTACAGGGGCATATATGGGAGGAACTTTCAGCCTCAAGATCTGCCAGCTTCCCAGATCACACAAGTGCTATTTGCCTTTTTGAATGTCAAGCCTGACGGAACGGTGTACGTTTAATCGCATCAAGCTCAAAGGTGTACTGACGAGTTATCTATAGGTATACGGGAGACATCTATGCGGACTTGGAGAAGCATTATGAAGGAGATCGTGAGTTAATGCCCTCTATCCTGTTTCGATATCTAAACAAGCAAAAGTTTGGGATGACCAAGGAGACAACGCGTATGGATGCGTGAAGCAGCTATTTCTGTTGAAGAAAGCCCATCGACATCTCAAGGTCATTATGTCTGTTGGTGGATGGACTTGGTCAACCAACTTTCCATCCGCGGCCAGTACCCGAGAAAACCGTATCAGATTCTCCAAGTCTGCTGTCACTCTGATGAAAGACTGGGGATTTGACGGTGTCGACGTTGACTGGGAATACCCCAACAATGAAAATGAAACCACCAATTTCGACTTGCTACTACAGGCTATTCGAGATGAACTTGACTTGTATGCCACACAAAACGCACCCGATCACCATTTTCTGCTGTCTATTGCTGCACCTGCTGGTCCCGAAAAGTACAACAAGCTCCACCTTGCCAATATTAGCAACGTAGTTGATCAGATCAACATTATGGCTTACGACTACTCAGGGAGCTGGGACAGGGCCAGCGGCCACAATGCGAACTTGTTTCCCTACAAAGCCAGTGTGAACCCATACAACTCGGACGAAGCCATAAACGACTATATCAAGTCTGGCGTTCCGGCAGAAAAGATTGTACTTGGTATGCCTATTTACGGGCGCTCATTTGAAGGAAATCTTGGCATCGGCAAATCCTTCACTGACGTTGGGCATGGCTCTTGGGAGAGGGGCGTTTGGGACTACAAGGCGTTACCGAAGCCCGGTGCAGAGATCAAGTATGACAAAGAGGCCCAAGCTTACTATAGCTATGATTCTATCATGCACGAGTTGATCTCCTACGATACACCAGAAGTGGTTGAGAAGAAGGTGGATTATGTTCTAAGGAATGGCCTCGGGGGGAGTATGTTCTGGGAGGCCTCAGGAGACAAGCAAGGCAACGAGTCGCTTATTAGTACGAGCTACAACTCTCTGGGGACCTTGGATACATCTAAGAATTGGCTGTACTTTCCGGATTCGAGATATGCGAACATTGCTTTGGGGATGCCCAATTAGCGGGCACAAGTCTGATCGAGTGTTACAGCATGCCTAGCCAATTCAGTAGCTTTGTGTTATTGCCCTATCTAAGGGACAACAGGAAACTTGGGAGATAAACCTATGGCATACGGATTAAATCAAGTTGTATCATAACCTAAGCTACTGCAAACCAACTCTACAATTCTTGTCTGGTTGTAGGAGTCAAGTTTCTTGTTAGACGCTTGTGTCTGGCTCCAATTGCTGGCATGAACCTGTGTAGATCACGAGCGCAAATGTCTCGAAGTGAAAAACAAAAAGAATCGTGAATCTGGCTTCAACTATGTGCTGGGGTCTACTGCTAGACATCTTCACTTATACTGAAGCTATTAACCAACATGTCAAACAAACCCAAGTAGGTTAACACTAAGAAACCTAGGTCGGTTCTGAGGGGATCACCGTGATGGAATAGAATAGCGAGCTACCAAAGTGGTTTTAATTGCTTGCACTTGCCGCGACGGTCACTACCTAGAAGAGAAGAGGGTGAGTGAGTATAATACCAACGAGCAGGTGCTACCTTTTTGTGCTTCTAGTACGCCAATACTTTACTCAGTGGCATGACTCCTTCCCCTCCACAACCACCCCTTTCCACCTCTTCAACCTAACCTCTCTTCCCTACAAAAGATCTTTCGACAAGCATCAATACTTTCCCATCATCTGGCCGGACAGAATATCTTACTGTCAAGTAAGGGACTGTTTATCGTGACAGTATTGTTCATATCATAGATAGAAGTTCATTCGTTTCTTTATGCTCTACACTCCAGAGGGATCCACGACTCCTCATCACATCAACATCGACAAGAATGTTTTGTATGCCACCTCGCCACCCCCGATCTACTCGACGGAAGTGCGATGAAGTCCTGAAGCCACCAAGCCCGTCAGATTCTGGGTATGGTTCGTCGGAAGATGTTTTCGAATACTCGCACAATACTCGAAAAAGATACTTCCCTTCTTTCGATGGCTCTAGTCTAGATAGCGCCCCCATGCTGAAGCTACTTGAGAATGAAGAAAAAGTACCTCCTTCAGCCAAACAAAAGATGTTCCAGGCTGTGGTCCCTAAAACATCCGGACGGCATCATCCGAGGCAGAAACCAAGTGTGGTTTCTCCCTTCATTTGTCCACAGACTCCCAAACATTTGCCCCTGCAAGATAAAAGGATTGACCACAACAGAAGCCTGGACAGATACGTTCCAAGACGCGATTTCATCTCTCCGTCGTCCGAAAGATATCGAACTACCAAACAAAGTCAGGATCTGTCTAGAGAAGAGCGCTTGAAGCGCAACAAGAGTGCCTCGGCCGATCCCTTTGTTCTCAAACGTCGTGTTCTGGAACCTGACCCACGTTTTCCGTTCAGAGTTGACGACACTGGTCAAGACAGAGGTCAGAAGGCCGATACACCAGTATTTCTGTGCTAACACGTGTCTTTCTCACAGGTGTAGCTTTGGCCCAGCTCCTACAGAACCGAGGAGGCGAGCGCCAGGTAAGCATGGGAGCCATGTGGTCAGTTGGAGGTGTTGCACCCAGCACAATTGCTGTCGATGATGGGCAAGGACATCTTATCCGACGTGGAACGAATGCCCGCCTGTTTCCCACCCCTTTTCAGGAAGCCCTCGTCAGCACGTCGGTCGAGAAAGAGAAGCATGAAGGCCGAATTGCTTCAGCTCTAAAGATCGATCAGGTTCGGAAAATCCTCGAGTTCGCAGAAAACCAGCAGATACCTCGAGGCCCAAGATATCACGCTCGGCAGATAGAGTTAAGCCAAACAAGTTGGAATGGGTATCAGTGGGCTAACAAAGAGGAGTGGTCTGGTATGTTCAATATGCTGACTTTACTGAATCCGAGGCTGACCCATGACAGCTCCCACTAGACCAGCGAGGCAACGACTTCTCCCAGCTGCTCCGTTCAGGTAGGTGTATCGGAACATCAAAGTCACGATGAACTGACGCTCTCCAGGGTGCTTGATGCGCCGAACCTCAAAGATGACTTTTACTGCTCACCGTTAGCATATTCAGCTACCACACACACCCTAGTTATTTGCCTGGGAAGCATGCTCTATGCGTGGTCCGAGTTTCGAGGTGTTCAATTGCTTCATGGTACTCGTCCCGACACCTAGTTGACGTCGGTCGCCTTCTCGTCAACACAAGGAGGCAAAGCCATGCTTGGGATCGGGCATTCAGATGGCCGTGTCCTTTTCCAATCCATCTTCGACACGCTGCCACGGTTCGAAGTTCGTCAGGCGTTCCCTATTTCCTGCGTCAGTTGGCGTCCCACCTGTACTCTACGACCTTCCAGGAACCCTCTCATGCCAGGGGTTCAGGTTCAGACCGAGGACCTGGTGGTCGGTGACGAGATGGGTAATATTTATTATTACGCGGTAGAGTGGCCAATAGGCTGGGAAATCACCCGGAACACATGGCCTGGTGCAGTATCGTTGATAGCCAGGATCAGCAATATTCACTGTCAGCAAGTATGCGGTCTTGCATGGTCACATGATGGTCGTCTATTCGCCTCGGGGGGTAACGACAATCTTTGCTGTCTTTTCGATGCTGAACAAGTCGTTGGACAACGACTTGAACATACTATGCCAGGGAATGGATATCGAGCGCGTGTCGAAGCTAGCAGCGCCTATGGTGGTATTGAGACAAGAGTCACACAGCTGATA
Source organism: Fusarium palustre (assembly GCA_014899045.1). Classification (NCBI taxonomy): domain Eukaryota; kingdom Fungi; phylum Ascomycota; class Sordariomycetes; order Hypocreales; family Nectriaceae; genus Fusarium; species Fusarium palustre. The sequence continues at coordinate 127,128 of JAAVUH010000199.1, forward strand.
AGTCTTCCTCGAAGTGAAGACGGTTTCGTGGCACAATTGCGAGTGGTGCCAAATGCCACTGATACCGTCCGCTGCCTTGGTCCCAGCATTGCGAAGCATCACTGGAATCATGACGCTGCTGTCAAGGCCATAGCTTTCTGTCCGTGGAGGCGTGGATTGGTAGCTACAGGAGGTGGCTCTAATGACAAGTGCATCCATTTCTTTCACACGCCGTCTGGGGCAGCTTTGGCAACAATATCAGTATCCGCCCAGGTCACCTCGCTCATCTGGAACACGACCCGCCGAGAGATTGCGGCCACGTTCGGCTACCCTTCGCCAGAGCACCCATACCGGGTCAGCGTTTTCAGCTGGCCCGAATGTAGACAAGTAGCAGCAATACCTTGGGAGGATGACTTGCGGGCTCTTTATGCTATTGCTTATCCTCGAGGGCCAACTTCTGGTGATCCAACTGTCGTGGGAGGGGGGCAGGAGGGATGCATTGTTGTTGCCTCGAGCGATAGAAGTATCAAATTCCATGAAGTGTGGTCGCGAGAAAAGGGCGTAGCTGTAGGTGCCACTGGGATTCTCGCCGGAAGTGATATCCTCGAGGGGCTTGAGGGTATTGACAAAGAGGGAGATATTATTCGTTGAAGTAACCCTGTTCGACTTGATCTGTACCTGAGGGTGAAGCGTCCGAGCCACAAGTTATGTTAAGGATCGAAAACTTTGAAGCTGAGAGAATGACAGTATGATACGATGAGAATCCCGAACTGATCGCTGTCCTTGTCGAGTTTTACTAATAATCAAGAACCGTTCCTGCCCGTATGTACAAATGTATAAGAAGCCACCCGCTTTCCTGCAAGTGGTATGAAAGAACAAGGTGGATTGTTGACATGCGAGATAGACCCTGAGCAACACCCGTACCAAAGACTCCAAGAACTCCAACTGATGCGCTTCGCCGCGTGTCACTTTCTGAGACAAATAATCAACAATTCAATCATTTCAGGATAGCAATCAGAAGCACAAGAATAATGATGAGAACCACAATGGTGGTCATTTGCTTATTCTCGCCTGCCCCACGAGCAACCTTTCCGAGCATTCGGCTTGCGCGGTCTAACCGGCTTTGATGGCGGTCGGTGACAGCCTCAACATCATCGAGCATAGCAACATGGCTGTCAAGCTCGTCACCGATTTGCATGCTCAGTTCGCGCTGACGTCCAATAGACTCGCCCAGGCGATCGAGCTGCTCGTCTTGTTGCTCAAGAATCTGAGCGTGGTATTGGTGAAGCTGTTGATTGTCCATTACTTGGGCCTCATCCCGGTAGCCTGCACTGTCATCGGGATCATCGCGATAACGGCCAAAAAGCTCGGTGGATGGGGAGGATGGGGTATCGCTGAAGCGGACAGTTTTTGGCTTTCGAGAGGTCGGTGATGTAGAGGCTGCGTGTTGAAAATCGTCGACGAGCTCCTCCGAGTTGGGATGGGTGAGAGTTTCAGCTGTTGAGGAGGATGGGTGGCCTCGGAATTGGGCTGTCAGGTCGTCTAGCTGTTTCTGAAGCGAGGAGATAGATTCTGTGAGGCTCGAGGCGGCACTGCAAATGTCAGTCATGATAAACAGCAGTACGTGAGATAGTCGGGCATACGTTGCATCACCAGCTTCGGCGAGCCGCTGTTCTTCCTCGCAGAGGCTGGTCAAGCCATCGCGGAACTGGTCAAAAGACCGTGAGATGTGACCATCCTGCGAGTCGCCTTCGAGGTTGAGACTCTTTGCCCTCTGTCGCTCAAGAAGCGAGAGCTTTATATGGTCGGCAAGAAGAAAGAGCTGGCTTGCGCTCGACATGGTGGGAAATATGGTTATGATGCGGTGACGGTGGATTGATCAGTACTTGAAGAAGAGCTCTCTGATCGGGGATGTGCGAACAACGACAGGTGCCAGACAGAGTTGCGATGATAATGGATGCTGAGGACAGGGAAGTTAGCTATCCCAAACCTAGATGCCTCTACCAATACCTGGTACCTATTCTACGTGCGGATAGCCTGGGATACCTGCCTAGGTAGGTAGGTAGGTTAGTAGGTATGGAGGTAAGAGATGCAGGTAAATTGGACTGTGCCGGGAGGACGAGGTTCTATTAGTTGGTGTTACTCGAGCTTAGACTAAAGTATCGCTTGAACCTAGATAATAGCAAAATGGCACAAGGTACTTAGAATAGATGCCGCAGACGCTGGCTTTGCAAGGTTCCTTGACACTTTTGATTTATCTAGCCTTGAGCTGAGGTACTTCGATTGGCTGAATCGAAGGAGGCTGGGGACATGCTTCCCCTGAGCCAACACCACTTCAGGGCAGGTGGCCTTCCATTATAGCGGGGGGTAATATAAAGAGTGAGCTCAGTTATGATCCAAACTCAGTACGCTGGGGAGGAAAGAGTGCGTATCAAAGTGAAAAGAAAAAGAAGAAAGAAAAATACCGGATTTTCTCTTTTCTCATCGAGGGATGCCAAAGTCCAGAAAGAACAAAACTACCAAGTGACTACTCGCCTACCTACCTAGGTAAGTACTTACCTACTGGCTACCCGCCTATCTGCTGGGAAACACAGGTCAATATATCAATACACAGACGTTGCCTTCTAGGTAGGTATGGAGTACTAAACCCGAACGACGTCATATCTGCACTTGGGTCCGAGAGAATTTGTTGTATTGCTGCAAGGGATTGTCTGATTAGTCTACAAAACGGACCGTTCAAAGTCACTTGCATGTATCCGTTTTGGCATCTGGATAATTCGCTTGTGTGCTCCGCATTATTAGTGGTAGGTGTTCAAGATGACCTGCATAGCATCCATGGACAACTGTTACAATCCATTGCATATGGGCGAACATTGGTCCAAATCTAAATCAAGTCAAAGGGAAGGGGGGAAAAAAGGAAAAAGAAAGCGCGTCACAATTCGGATTCCTTGGATCTGTATCCGGTTTGTCCAAACCAGGCTTTGTCCTAATACCGACCACAATAATGATTGCGTCTTGAACAAGAACATGGGTCAAGCCGAGCGACACGTTCGCGTAAAGCAACGCCAAGAAGCAACGCGTATCATTAGCGGGTATCTTCTTGCACTAACGAAAGAGACGATCCTTATAGTCCTACAAAACATTTGCACAAGAAGCATGCCCAGAATCACGACATGTGGCATGCAGAAAAGCTTTATCCATGGATGTAAATTGCAATCAAAATGATATCAAGCCATGACTGTCCGAGTCTATGGTGTTCGCTCTTAGGCCTTTCCTGTCAATCCCGAGGCTCCTTTCCCAATCCCAGTCCCAATCCTTGAGCATGGCAAACCGTGAACTCCGTGTGAATAGCAAATAAAAACAAGATGCAGTTGAAGAGAGAAAGCGAACTTCTCGACCGAGGTTTTTTCTTTCCTTAGTCCATTCTCATATCCATATCAGGGAGGGTATTGGCTGGTCGGGGCGACTCAGCAGCGGAGAGAACTTCCATACCATCAAAGATGGGTGGGGAGCATTGAAGGTTTTGAAGGGTACCTTCGGCTGTCTGACTAACAAGCTGGCCTTGTCGCAAGTTTTCGGCAAACAAGAAAAACCCCTCGTTGGCTTCCACAAGATATGATTGCAGACCATTACTCTCAAGAAGAATTCTGGCGTTGGAAACGGGGAAGTGGTTTTCTATGTAGCGGGCCCAGCCTCGAGCGGCTTGTTGAATGTGATCTTGGTCGCTGATTCTTCGCCAGCCAATACCGAGATGTAGAGTGAAGTTATCGACAACAGGACCCTCAGCGACAGGCTTGGAATCGATCTTGAAGGAAGAGGTGCTGGTTGCAGGCTCGCTTGGCAGAGTAGGGGATACGCGCTGCAATTTTGGGTTTCTAACCAAGGAGCGCGCCTCTTTAATGGCGGCTTCCTCGGCAGCTTTCTTCTCTTCCACCCAAGTACCGGACTGACTGCTGGCATCCATGACATAGCCGGTACTCTTCTTGATGAGGGTCATGCCAGGGCCATAGATCCATTCTTCTTCAGGCTCCTCAACAGGCAGGGACTTGATGTCAGGCTCAAGGTTGTCAGAAGCCTCGTCCCGGGAACGCTTTCTGCCAGCTGCAGCAGGTCGTACAGGTTGAGCGACTGCAAACTGATTTGGCATAGGTGCAAATCGTGATGGTGTGTGGTGTCCAAAGCTTGCCATGCCCATGGACTGGTGGGCATGTTGGGGAGACATGGTAAGGACAGGAGAGGAAGAGTATTGAGAGCTGAAGTACGACATTGTAGAAGGCGTCCTTTTTAAGAAGGAAGAAACTGGAAGTGGTTTTGTGAGGTTAGTAGTCAGCAATGTCAGGTTTCAAACCATCTATAGCGTCTTTGGTACACGCGTTGGTGATGAGTTCCGTTGACTTTGACAAGGCAAGTAGACAAAATTGAAGGAAGAGAAAGTAGTAAAACGCGGTATAGATAGGTAGCCAGTAGTAGGAGCCAAGAGTGTGAGGAGGGTGTACGCGACAGGCGAGCGTGGGCAAGATAGTAGGTACTAGGAGGTAGATAAGTTCAAGTTGAATGAAAAAGTTCGTGATAGAAAGGAAGGTTCGATTAAGAGATCGACACCAAGTTGCAAGTATGTGATGGATGTGTTATGTGAAAGAGAAGAGAAGGGGAGGAAATAACTGGAGAGAAAGAGGAGGATTAAAGGCTATAAGAATGCGAGGGGACGACGACTGGTAAAGGAACCTGCGAAAGCGACGAGAAGAGAAGGGGCGTGAGTGTGAGTCCAGTGTGAGTGGCTCTTTACCCCAGGTTGAAGTGCTCTTTTTACCTCCCACCCATGCAGCCTCACTCCGATCTCCAACAGTTATAAGAATTTGACACTGTACGTTGGTCTCGCAAACGGCGAAGTCCGCAGAGAGATACTTTGGAACGATAGACTCTTGGTGAGTCTCATACGGTAATGCTAGCAGCAGTATGTTGCTTACTCGGCAAGCCGCAGCTGGGTCCAGCCTAGACAGTAAACACACAGTAGCACGCCATCAGCTTATCGCAAACCTCCCGGCGCTTGATGAGGTTTAGCTCGGGGCTAAAGCAGCTTGCAGTCGCAGCGTCAGGTACGTACCCGTCGATGGTAGACTCCACTCAAACCCAAGTGCTTGACCCTTTCTAGGTTGCGTAATTGTTAAGGGTCCCATCCTCGTAGCGGGTATAGCGTCTCAGCGGGTCTCGAGCATCTCTCGAACGGTCATCTGGTTGGATAGCCAACGTTTTGGACTTTTACAGTTGCCCCGTGCCACTTTGAGCCGAGCCCAGCTCAGCCAAGTTTTTTCACCTGTGATCCGCTGTCGCCATTGACCAATCTAGCTCCGAAGATTTTCTAAGCCGATCCACATGCCTTCCGCCCAGTCCGAGTCAGTTTAAGTCACTTCCAACTTCGATTGGATATTCGCGGTACGTATCTCCGCCGAGCCTGTTTGCATGTACGTCTAGGAGAAACAAGGAGGTACGTACTGGCCGTCCGCTTACCTTAGGTACCTTAGTACCTTGATATCTAGGCAGGTACCTAGAGTTGAGTGGGGTCGGATCAATTATTTTGTGCCTGACTACCTCAGGCACATCCGCACAAGGTTTGCTTCCTGGAATTTTCGTTGCCACGAGAGACTGAGCGTACTGCCACCACGTACTCTGTCTAGCCTCTCTGGCTGCAGCTGGTACAGAACTAAGACTAGCGACCAACAACACAATCGGCAATTGTTTGCAAGGAAGCTACTGAGAGACTGTCGGTCTGGAATTGCGTACTCAATGGAATCTTGATGACATTCATTGATAGAGGCTGATTGAAGCTATGATGCGAATGTTCGAGCACATACAGTGGTCATCCATAAGCTGGCCAGGCCCCAGTTGCCATGACACTATGCTTGATTCATGCCAAACCCATTTTCTTTTCCTTGCGTTTGCTCATACTATACTGTTGATCGCCTGACATCACAATGCATCTCGGTAAATCAAACATTGTCAGCGTCTTGGCTATCTTCGTATAAACTGTGCAGCTCCGGGCTCAACCCTACCAAGCTAGTATTGCGTCCAGCTCGCCTGCGTCTTACTGTAACTGGTGCATCACCCATATCGGCCTCTATGCGTCTTCCTCGAACTGGCGCCGTGTACGCTCCGTTAAATCGGCTTTGGTGACGGGCCTCTGGCAGCTGACTTGGTGTTTGTGGCTGTCTATTGACAGGTAGAGCATCGCTGTATACGGACAAATTCCTTCGTGGAGGTGTACCGTTGGGCTCTTCTGCAATCATTGAGGCCGTCGTCTCAACATCAATCAGGCGATTAATGGTTTCTAAAGAGTCTCCGTCACGGTCGTGAGTAGATTGTCGCTCAGATCTGCGCGTTGATACCCCGAGCTTGGACTGTCAGTCAGCCTGCTGTTCACTCCTTCGTCTTGTTGGCATAGCTGTCCTGATCTCGCTGCAGGCTAGTTACAACGAACATCCATTGGTGCGAATCATAATATAGCCTAGCCAAGAGGTTCACTTACAACAGTCGCAAGAAGTTGCTGGATGGCCCTGCCATCGTCGCCGTCTTGCTGGGTAGCATCATTGATCATGTTGACAAGCCGTGAACGAACGGGTAGGCGAACAGCGCCTGCCTCTCCATAGATACTGTTCCCAGCCACCGATGCTTCAGGGGTCGGCTCCTCTTCTCTCGACAATGCATCTGAGCTCGGTAAGCTATAGGTGCCTTGTCTGCTAGTTGGGTCGGTATCTGGTGTCTGTATACGTATGTTCATAGCATATTCGAGGCTGGTTTCTTCGTTCTCTAATGTAGTGATGGTCCTATATCCCCCACCCATGTGTTTTCGGTCCGTGAGGTGTTTTCTGTAAAGGCTATGGCGCTCAGCTTCGGTCATTTCAGACGCCGTGAGTGTGATCGTGGTGGGCTTTAATCGGTACATATCGATAACCTTGATGATTTTCGTCACCCAGTTCCACTTATAAAACTCCGATAATATTGAGCTGAAATATCCTATGTACAGGACAGTGGTTTTGGTATTCTGCTCTTTACAGACATAATAGGTACCTAAGTAGGTAGTTGGGCAGTATAATCTGACGACTTCCTCAGAACAATCGTGATTCATTGCTCAGAATCTTCGTCGTCCGATCAAGCAAGAGCTTCCTGTATCGCCACGTCTACAGGGTAAGTGTGGTCGTCGCGCATATCATCCGGCTCCATTTTCAGAAATGGTACATGACGCGCCAGCAGGACCGATGGCAAGAATATGTGTAACAGTAGGCAGGTAGTGGGTGATAAGAGAGCAGATATCACGGGTGTTTGTGTCATTCTCTTCCAGTACTGATAATATGAGCCGTCCAAATTTGATATATGCGTAATTGTTGTGCCGCAGACAAAAATGTAAGTGTGCCACAGAAGCAGTCAGTTTTTGATGATAGCATGTATGTTTTTTATTTCTTTTTCTGTTTTCATCCTTTCCCGAAAACTACAAGTCTGATTATTGCCGAAATGTGGTGAAGTTGTCCAAGAGGATGGATAGACTAGCAGAGCAGGATTCCCATATAGGTCCTACTTGAATAGCTTAATTGGTACCTGCCCACTACCTACCTGCCCGAGATAAAAGGATCTCTTGATTGAATAAACTCAGACTAAGAAATGACCATATTATGTGTTACGTAGATGACAGGCATGTATATACCTACCTAGGTGAATACTAGGTAGTTTGCCTCTGAAGGGTGTTTACTAATTCTAGGTCCCTGCTATCTTATAGATGCATCTGATACGAACCTGCTATTTTGAAAAGGAATTGGCTTCGGGTTCAAGTAGGAAGCCAACCTCCAAAAGGCACAGATCAATAAATTTAACCCAGCCGCCCACATACTGAAAGCTTCAGCCACGGGTTAGCGTCGTGATAGTCAGGTACCTGACGGATATGAGGCTCATAAGCGATGTGCACTGAGAAGCACTTCATCAATTATGTACCTACCTCTTAGGTATTAATTGATTACCTACCTAGGTACCTAGTCACCTCAGATACCCAAATGTTAGATTGTGACTTGTTATTGGGTTATTGCCTCCATAAAAGTCTATGCTAATTTGCAGGCACCTTGGTAAGAGGTAGGTACATGCATTGTGCTGACTACTACCTGTAGGTTAGTAGGTACCTAGATATTATGGTATTATGGTCCATGTCTAGGATGTCAAGAAAGCCGAGTCTTACGAGATGACTTCCTGTTACGAGATATCATTGAAATGTAGACTTTGTGTTGGAAATCTATCCATTATGTTATCGATTCCTACACATAACTACTACTAAGACCAAGTACATGTGCAGACAGGTCTGTAGGTACCTCTCAGGGTATCTGTGGGAGATCTTGATCTTCAATTGCCAGATATGGATGTATGTTTTTGGATAATTAGTAGGTAGGTACCTACTTCGCTCATTCACTCCCTGGTACACACGTGGTTGAGTGTTAAGCAAAGCATCCAGACATACGGACAATACAAGACAATTTGAAGTTCGCTGGGTTCTCCTTATTGACCCCTTAAGTTTAAAAGACAAGGTTGGCGACGGCCTAAGGCGTCTGTCGTCTTTCGCTTCTCTGCATGCTCGTAATCTTGAGGTGGGCTGGTATTGAGCTGGGGGTGGCCTCGTACCTCAGGGAGCGCTGTTGGCCTGGCTGTGCTCAGGTAGGTACTTTTTTTATTCAGACAGGTCTCCATAGTTTACAGCCCGCTTCCAGTACAGTACAACGCAACGCAATGCAAAGCAAAGCAACAATCCGCCTTTTAATAATTTGTCGCTAACACCTCGCCTGTGCAAACCTCGTATCTCACCTTGACATCTCTCGCTCTCAACTCCGACGTAAATTGTTCAACATCTGTGATGCTCCAGGGTTCACGCCGCCGCCAGTGGCCGACCGTTCTTTGCTCACGACTCGCGTTTCTCCTCCCCGTGCGAGTCGAGCTTGAGCCTGCCCACTTCCCCTGAGCATCTGCTACAAGGCCTCTCCATCGCCCACCATGAATGGGGACCTGAGCCTTTCTCAGGCCCTAGGCGGACTGCGCATCGCCAACCCTGACGACGCCGCTGAAGCTGTTAATGCTTCATCAGCTACTCCCGTTGGACCCGATTCTACTACTCAAAATACATCCCTCTCCGCATCAACGTCAACCTCCGCTCTCCCCTCTACGCCTCAATCAACAGTCACATCAACAACGCCCTCGCCTTACGATGCCATTCGCCTCGACCCTATAGATGCCAGCGTCGAATCATCCCTCACCGACCCCCGACTCGTCCCATCTTCTGAGCCAACCGACCTTGCTTTAGAAATAAGCTCCTCGACGGGTCATTCACAGGCATTATCTCAAACGGAGGCATCGAGGACATCCATTTACGGCATGCCCAACGCGCCCGAACCTGGCTCCGGTCCCTCTTACCCTGCCAGGGAGTCCAGCCGACGAGATCCCCATCGCTTTAACAAATCGAGTCGACCAGTATCAGGCGTAAACCCTGGAGGCAGTCCGTTACCACCCCGAGGGAGTTCAAGAGGTATGGGTGTGGGATACGCAGCCGGGCCCGGCGGACCTCAGCCGAACCAGCCATACGCCGGTGATGCGCCGGTTCCCACTAGCAGAGAAGACTGGCAGGAGCGCGGAGCTGCCGTAGGAGTTCGACGAGAAGTTGATGCGAATGGGCGTACCGTAGTCCGACAGGTCAAGAAAGGTGTCCGCGACTTTTCCTTTGGACGTACTCTTGGAGAGGGCTCGTACAGCACAGTATACATGGCGACTGATCGACAAACACTCAAAGAATACGCCGTCAAGGTACTTGAAAAGAGACACATTATCAAGGAGAAGAAAATCAAGTATGTCAACATTGAGAAAAACACTCTTAATCGACTTACCGAGCATCCTGGCATTGTCCGATTATACTACACATTCCAAGACGAGACATCCCTTTATTATGTTCTCGATTTATGTAACGGTGGGGAGCTACTTGGTGTCCTGAAGAAGACAGGCACTTTCGACATCGAGTGCACCAGGTTCTACGGTGCACAGATTCTTGATGCAATTGATTATATGCATTCCCGCGGCGTTATCCACCGAGATCTAAAACCCGAAAACGTATTGCTGGATGATCAAATGCATGTCAAGATTACGGATTTTGGAACTGCTAAATTACTGAAGGACCCTCGAGAAGATGGGTCAACCGCATCTGCCAGTGGTGTCCCTGACCCAGGACGCAACGAAGATAGCCGTGCAGCATCGTTTGTCGGCACCGCCGAATACGTGAGCCCTGAACTCCTCACACATAAGAATGCTTGTAAGGCTAGCGACTTGTGGGCATTCGGATGCATCATATACCAACTCTTGGCTGGCCGACCACCTTTTAAAGGAGGTAGCGAGTACCTTACCTTTCAAAAGATCGTCAATCTTGAATACGAATTCCCTCCTGGGTTTCCGCCAGCTGCTCGAGACCTCGTGGAGCGTTGCTTGGTACTTGAACCTGCTAGGCGACTCACAGTCGAGCACATAAAGAACCACGAGTTCTTTGATGGGCAGCCATTTGGAAAAAGTCTCTGGAGGACAAAAGCACCTCGCTTACGCCCTTATGTAGCGCCCCCGCAAGAGCCGCAGGTCATCCAGCTGAACGGCTTTTCCAATTCTGCAAACCCGGCCAACAGCGCGAGAGCACCCTCTGTACCCCAGGCGACCCCCTCTAATGGGAGTAATCGGCCTTCTAGAATAATCACCGAACTACCTCCCCCCACACAACTTGACATCGAATGGTCGCCTGTGTTGACTAAGAACAACGAGCGCATTCTCAAGCTAGGTGATCTCATGGTGGTCTCAACGCCTTTGCCGTCAAGCCCCCATGGAAAGGAACCAGGAGAAGGACATAAGAAGTTGTCTCGTTTCTTCATTGGAAGTACAACAAAGAAGCGCCAGCGCTTGGTCATGATTACCTCGAGCGGTCGAATTGTGCTTGCTCCAGCTGGTGGCGAGGAGAAACGGGCAAAGCAAGAGCTGTCCTTGCTCGGCTCCGATTGCTCCTGGAAGACCCAGGTCGATGCAAAGGGGCAAACAGTATGGTGTGTCAATACGGTAAGCAAGATCTCCCATTTGTGGATGCTTAAATCATTGTACTTACAATCACATACAGGGTGGTCACCATTATACATTTGAAGAGGCCAAATCCTCATCAACCCCACCGGAAGGCGGTTCGGCCGCCGCTGATTGGGTTGAGTGCTTGGAGCGGGCTCGAGATATGGCGCTTTCTCAAAGCATGGTCACCTCTTATGGAGGCGACAGTGGATTTGCTGACATGTCGTCTCAAGTATCAAGCCCTTCAAGTACGCTAGGGGGGCCGGGCAACTATTCTGAAGGGTTTGGAATAAGCGATCGACAGGGACGGAACCATTTAAGTAAGAATCAGGGGAATGCTGAAGATCCGGCACCTAAGCGCAACCGGTTCAGCAAGAGACAATCAAGAAATGGTCTCGGCTCTGCATTCTGAGGAGTTACTGGCGACGACGAAACTGAATGGACGAACCCGAGGTGCTTATGAGCTGTGAACCATTCCAGTCGATCTCATCTGGCATTTAACCCCTCATCGATTGCATTCAGTACGTTGATGGCATTGAGAGCGTGGCGTCTTAATTGAGGAGTTTTAATCATATGAGCGGATTGGCCAATGCATTGTTTTGGGCTGCATTTTATTTCAACGTTGGGGGAATGGGAATGGATGAAGGGCTCAACAGCTATGCGGTTGTTGATGGATGAGTTGCTCAGTCCGACACTTCTAGATTTGAAAAAGCTCAATCCTTCGCCATATGGCTATATGCAAGCTTTGAGGAATTGACCTGCTTTTTACTCGGTGTCTGCTCGCGCAAAGTGTTCGTGGAGAGAGGCCCAATCTGGGCCCTTTATGGAAGATTTTAAAAAGGACAGCGGCGAAGAACCAGTGTCTTCTAATAACAATACAAAATAACACGTACTGGCGAAAGAAGGCCGGTCTATAGTCGAGTCCCTGGTTTTACTACGAGTAGTGATAGTTGAGCACTCAATGTGTACAGTGTGTTCAGGTAGGTAGGTTAGGTAGGTCAACAGTGAATAAACTTAGTACCCAATACCTAATTAAATTGCTGTAGAAATGGCGGTTGCCCCTTTTACAAAGCTACTTAGGTACAGTAGGTAGGGCTGTGAGCCACGTTTTTAGCAGTTTCAAAATATGACCTATGTAGATGCTACATTCCGTAATGCGATGTAGGAATTTCCAGGACCATGGTTCATGTCTACCCGGGTGCATTGCATAATAAAAACCTGTACTGATTTAGTGGCTAATGGAAATATTATAACAGTTTTAGTGTGCATATAACCTAAGATTGTGCTAATATTTTCGTCTGCTCTACGTCAAGTACCTACCTAGATATCTTTTTTTGCAACCTGCCTGCTAGTACCTTGTGGGCCACTGCGAAGGTACCTACCTACCTAGGTACGGACGGTAGAGTTGAAGCGGGCAGTACAGTGCGTGCCGATAATAGACACATCACGTGAGCATTTCCAGCTATCGATTTCTCGCGACACGCAATGCGATGCGACGCGACACGATCAACGTGAAATTCCACCAGCCGACGCCTATCGAACCCCAACACAAGACCTCGAAAATTTGGCAAAATGCAGCCTCAATATCGCGCCTATGCGCAGCAAGTTCCCCAACGGTCACCTCACGCAACGAACCAGCGTCGAGGTGGAATTGGTACGCTCTTCATTGACACTATATACCGTTATCTATCTCAATCCGGGCACATCCCATATGTCTACCTACTAACCTAGACTTCTTATCAGGCCCTATGATGTCCTCTGGGCCTCACCCCTCTGTTCCTCTCACACAGGCACAAATTGCTCAACAACAACAAGCCCAGGCCCATGCCAGCGAGCTTGCCAAGCGACGTAGTCGAAAACCGACCGATAAGAACATCCCTGAGGGAGTCGAGGATAGCATCATTGATGCAGATGGCGTTCAACGATACAAAGATCTACGAGATGTCGAGCGACGACTTGATGCAACTATCACACGAAAACGTCTGGACATTATTGATTACACGAGCCGTGGATCCAAGGTTAGTTTGCAACCCGCTAGGACCTGCTATGAGACACCCATTGAGCGACCTTCTAGAGATATAAAACATTGCGGATTTGGATCAGCAACACGGTCGAAGACCAAATCTGGCAAAGCAACGGACTGAACTCTGACTCATTCGACTTTACCCCCAGTATGGAGGCTTCTTACCGAGTTAAAATTGAAGGCCGTCTACTTGACAACGAAGGCGAGGAAATTGAGCAGCCCACAACCCAAGACCCTGCGAACGAAGAAAGAAAGGACTCAAACGAGTCGGCGTCCAAGCCAAAACCAGCAGAGAAGCCTCGGTTCTCGCACTTTTTTAAGTCCCTGACTGTTGACTTTGACCGATCCCGTTTTCGAACTGGCAACGAACAAACAGTGGAATGGAAAAAGCCCGATGCTTCCGTCCGAAACCAACCCGCTGCCAGTCTCCCTGCTGCAGCAGACTTTGATGAACTCACCTTCAAAAGGAATGGAGACGAAAACCAGAACATCACTATCAACCTATTCCGCCAAGAATCTCCTGAGCGATATCAGTTGAGCCCTGAGCTTGCTGATGTCGTGGACATGAAGGATGCTACCCATCAGGAGGCGGTCATGGGTCTCTGGGAGTACATCAAGTTACTTGGACTGCAAGAAGACGAGGAAAAGCGCAATTTTCGCTGCAACGAGCCTTTGAAGAAGGTTGGTCTCTTTCTAATCTCTGCTGTGCATACAACCCTGACAATGGATACAGGTTATAAGACAAGGCGATGTCGGACACATCCCTCTGCTCAACGATTATGTGCAACAGCACCTTCGTCCTCTTGAACCCATCCGCTTACAGTACACCATCCGGGTTGACCAGGAATTCCACAAGGATCCACAGCCCACGATTTACGATATCCAGGTCCCCGTGGAAGACCCTCTACGTGATTCCCTACTGCCTCTGCTCAACAATCCGCAGTATATTGTAATGCTCAAGGAGGTGACGGGACTTGACGATCAACTTGCTCGCGTAGTTCAAGCTATCGCTGTATCAAAGGCCAAGCATTCCTTCTTTGAATCTCTCAGCAAGGATCCAGCCAACTTTATCAAACACTGGCTGAGCTCGCAAAAGAGAGACCTCGAGGTGATTATGGGAGAAGCACCAAGAGGAGGCGGAGAGCACGCATCGGGTGATGAATGGCGCCACGGTGGAAAGGATAGTGTATGGGCCACCGAGAATGCCCGTGAGAGTGTCAACGTCTTGCTCTCCAAACAGCGTTGAACAAACACTGCGTGCTATCGGGTTGCTGAAGTAGCGAGTACCGGCTTTGCACTGGGAGTTACTGAATTTTAGACTAAATACTAGGAACGAGGGGCGTTGGGAGCGTCTTTTGTATAATAATATCATGAGCCAAGATCGGCGGAACGACATTCGTGTCCTGATGCAGTCAATGCAACGGCCAGGACCGCTAAGATACTGTAGGGTAAACAAATATGAGAAAGGGTGAAATATGCAATGCCATTGTGATAGAACAGAAAACTGCGCTCCTTTGGTCTCACATGCCGTCGTCGCCTATGAGTGAAAAGCATGGTGAAACGCCGCCTGTGGAAATGCACGGCAAGGAGATGTCATAGCGAAACAGGTACAATAGGATGCCAGCGGTTACCGCTGGGGAGGAACAGGAACGGCCGGCATATTGCGGATCTGCTTGATCAAGAACTCTCTCTCGTCGATGAATTGTTCGTCGTCTGTCCGATCCTCAAGAAAGTGGGAAAGGAAAGTAAGAAGCTTATCGCGATTCATGAGAAGAATCTTCTGGACGGCAATGGACTTGTGCGGGTTGGCAACAAAGACCTTGAATACGTGGAATCCTTCGTACTGGACCATTTTCCTATCATCGCGCAGAAGGTTCATGCATATTTTGAGGTGCTCGCCACGATCAACATAAGCAGTCATTACGCTATAGTTGGAGCGATCCAGCAGGATCTCACCCAGAAGCTTGATTGATTGACGTTTGGTCACGTAGCTGTTTGACTGGACCAGGATATTGTTGTATTTGTCAAAGAAGAGTTCAAAGTTGGCAGACAAGTACCTGGGTACGAGATCCTTGTGGCGCGTTAGGAGTTCCTACAAGCAAGTCAGTGTCCGCAAACGAAGACGCCAAGATGTGACCAAAGAAAGCTCACCCGAAATGTAGTAAAAGCATCGGCTGCCACCTCGAAGGAGCTCTTATCTACCCAATCGAAAAATCTCCAAAATACGCCTCTGCCACTTTGGGGCCGGTCACGATCAATGGCGTTAAGTCCCTTGGAACTTGAACCAGGCTCGTCTCCGTCATCATATAGAATGATGGCAGCTGCTGCCTCGTTCTTTAGCAGCTCTCGTAGGACAGAACCGGCCGGCGTAGCGCTCTCCTTGTGATCGTAGCCGCGACACAGCTCGACTAGGACTTGAGGGCGATTGCACACAACGTATGACAGTGCAAGAGGATCGCTCTTTGGGGCGGCGGTGGCGGGACGGAAACGGAAGACGTAGGAGAAAATAACCTGCGTATCTTTACGTGATTCGAACGGCAAGCGGAAGAGGTTGACAGCGAGGAGGTGGAGAAGGTCTTCGTCAATGAGTCCAGTTACGAGCTGTAGGATTTGTTCTGGGGATGTATCGGCCTCTTAAGAGGTGTCTCAGCCATTCGTCCAGGGGTTCGTACGAGAAGTGAAGGAGAAGGGCATACCAGGAGTGCCTTGAAGGATGGTCTTCATCTGGCTCAGAACTCGGGCAAGCTCTTCGGCCTTTCAAAGTCAGTATTCGTTCTTGAATCGGATGATACGGTCAGTACCTTGGAAGGACCTTGCGGTCCCTCAAGCTTCAAGACATGCTCGCGGGCTTGCTTGGGCAGATCAGCGACTGTGCGTGTCCGGGCCCTTCCAAACAAGAATGACATAGCTCGAGGTGATGGACGAGAATTGCGTCAAGAATGCAGAACTTCCTGTAACAAGGCAAGAATTCACAGACTGTCGGGATGTGGTTCGTATGTGATTACTTGATGGTAGTATATGGATGGTAGCGTTCGACGTCAGGCTTGTTATCGATAGCGGTATGGGTCTAAAGGCCCTGGAAGCATAAAACGTTAAAGTACTAAATTAGGCGAGTAATGCCAAAGAGCACTTAGGGAATTCTGAGTAAAGAGTAACAAAAGGGGGAAGCGAAGGACGGTACGGAGAGTGTTGACGAAGCATGGGCTAAATAATGCCGGAGTGGGTTGACGGTTGACAACAATCAGATTACCTTAGACTAGGTACCTACTGTACCTTAGTAGGTAAATCGGCTACCAACCAACTCACCAAGGTTGCTTGGGGTTGTTGTTTGGATTCCATCTGCGGGCAGCGACCACGCACGCGCCACATCAAGCCTCGGTCATTTTAGTGTTGGAGCTTTAAAGTGACACAATCGCTAATCTTGATACTGTATTCCGTATAAGTCGAGTCTTGTTAGTTTGTCGTAGACAATCGTGAATATAAGATACGGCATATAGGACAAGAGTATAATTACCGGCTCGATGTCTGGCGCATATCTGAACATGACGATAGCATCTTGAGTCAACTTACTGATGTCGCGTAGGACCTCGACATATTTCTAGGTTCTGCACACAGGTGGGTGGTAGGTGGTAGTTACTCGCTTTCTGGTGCATGCGGGCTCCTTTTGACATTCATCGATCGTTCAACTGAATACCTGTAGAGCTTCCCGTTGTTCACCATTCATGAACCAATACATCCATTCCCTTGTGAATGTTTCACAGCCCTGTTTCTCCATACTACGTACGAACGTTATCAGAGATAAAATCCAGTTGAGGTGGCTCCTTGTGATTTAGAGATGCGGCAGGCGATTACAGAAGCGATTCCCGTTTATGACAGTCTACCGTGTTGGGTTAAGAACACCTTAGTGCCTATTAATCAGCTGTGGTCCTTAAGCCCAGTCAATGCTGTCTTCCATCTTCGTGATTTAAAGCTAGAAGAGCCTTTGTTATTCCATTCCATTAGCAGAGAGCCCCAGTAAGCCCCGAAAGTCGGCCGACAGGACCCCTCCATTCCGTGCGTTGTAGACCGACGCGGGGCATACATTTCACCCCACTTCCTGCCCGTCCTCGGGCCAGGTTGACTCACCCACCATCGCAAGGCACCTTTTTCATAAAACTGCCCCTCCATCGACCGACGATTGCATTGTCGCTTGGCATACATTCTCAAGGTCTTCCGTGCGCTGACCAGACTGCCAGGCGAGACTTCTCAAACGGTGAGTACGCCCGAGAACCCTTTAATGTCAACGACGAACCCGTTGCTCCGTCCTGAGCTCTCCCACCTCACCGTTCTAAAGCATGTCCTGGATTGACTAAACCCTCGCTCACTTGTAGTCAAACCGCCAGTCACCATGTCCATCGATTTTCCCAAGGAAGAGGAGGCTGTCCTCCAAAGATGGCGCGAAATCGATGCTTTCCTCCGACAGGTTCGTTTCCTAAATGACTGCAATGTGCAGACTCTACTGAATGATTTCTCTGACCTAAATCATCAC
This sequence comes from Fusarium palustre, assembly GCA_014899045.1. Classification (NCBI taxonomy): domain Eukaryota; kingdom Fungi; phylum Ascomycota; class Sordariomycetes; order Hypocreales; family Nectriaceae; genus Fusarium; species Fusarium palustre. The sequence continues at coordinate 144,764 of JAAVUH010000199.1, forward strand.
CATAGGTGGAACTGTCTGAAGGTCGGCCTCGCTACACTTTCTACGACGGACCTCCTTTCGCGACCGGCCTTCCTCATTACGGACATCTTCTTGCTTCCACCATCAAGGATGTTATCCCCCGATACTGGTCCATGAAGGGCTTCCATGTCGAGCGTCGCTTTGGCTGGGATACCCACGGCCTTCCTATCGAGCACGAAATTGACAAGAAGCTTGGAATATCCGGAAAAGCTGCTGTCATGGAACTTGGTATTGCCAAGTACAACGAGGAGTGTCGTTCTATCGTTATGCGCTATGCCAAAGAGTGGCGACAAACAATCGAACGGTTGGGCCGCTGGATTGACTTCGACAATGATTACAAGGTGAAGAAGCCCACAACTATTTGCATTGTATCGGGTCGCTAAAACTCATCACTACAGACTATGCACCCTAACTTCATGGAGTCCGAATGGTGGGTCTTCAAGCAGTTGTTCGACAAGGACCAAGTGTACCAGGGCCACCGAGTAATGCCCTACTCTACTGTCCTCACCACTGCCCTGAGCAACTTCGAGGCCAACCAGAACTACCAAGACGTCACTGACCCTGCAGTCGTCGTTACATTCCCTCTTGTCGATGACCCCGAAGTGAACCTGCTGGCCTGGACAACCACTCCCTGGACGCTGCCATCGCATCTTGGACTTGCAGCACACCCCGATTTCGAGTACGTTAAGATCCTGGATGAGAAGACTGGAAAGACATATATCCTACTTGAAAAGCTTCTTGGAACTTTATACAAGGACCCCAAGAAGGCCAAATTCAAGATTGTGGAGAAGATTCTCGGCAAGGACATGCTGGGATGGAAGTACACGCCCCCATTTAACTACTTCTACGACGAGTTTAAGGACGTTGCCTTCAAGGTCCTGAATGCCACATATGTTACTGACGACAGTGGTGTTGGAATTGTCCACCAGGCTCCGGCATTCGGTGAGGACGATTACAATGTCGCCGTCGCTGCAGGCATCGTTACTGAGAACCGATCACCTCCCGATCCCGTTAACGACACCGGTCACTTCACTGACCGAGTCTCCGACTTCAAAGGTATGCATGTCAAGGAAGCTGATAAGCACATCATCAAGTACTTGAAGAACGCCGGCCGCATCGCCAACGAGTCTCAACTTAAGCATTCTTACCCTATGTGTCCTCGCTCGGACACCCCTCTGATCTACCGGGCTGTTCCTTCCTGGTTCATCCGCATCCCCGACATCATTCCCGACATGCTCAAGAACATTGAAGAGACTCGTTGGGTCCCATCGTTTGTCAAGGAGAAGCGATTCGCTAGCTGGATCGCCAATGCTCGCGACTGGAACGTCAGCCGAAACCGATACTGGGGCACACCCATCCCTCTGTGGGTCAGCGAGGATCTTGAAGAGAGAGTCTGTGTTGGAAGTGTTCAAGAGCTCCGCGAGCTAAGCGGTTACGAGGGTGATCTCTCTGACCTTCATCGCGACAAGGTTGATCATATCACAATCCCTAGTAAAATGGGCAAAGGTCAACTGAAGCGTATCGAAGAGGTATTCGACTGCTGGTTCGAGTCCGGAAGTATGCCATACGCCAGTCAACACTACCCCTTTGAGAACGTGGAGAAGTTCGAACAGTCGTTCCCTGGAAACTTCATTGCGGAAGGCTTGGACCAGACCCGTGGCTGGTTCTATACACTTACAGTTCTGGGTACTCACCTGTTCGGCAAATCGCCATTCAAGAACTGCGTGGTCAACGGAATTGTGCTGGCAGAGGATGGCAAGAAGATGTCAAAGCGACTCAAGAACTACCCTGATCCTTCTATCGTCATGTCTAAATATGGATCCGATGCTCTTCGGCTCTATCTTATCAACTCACCTGTTGTACGAGCCGAGCCACTGCGATTCAAGGAGTCCGGTGTTAAGGAGGTTGTTCAGAAGGTCCTCCTCCCGCTTTGGAATAGTTACAAATTCTTCGAGGGTCAGGTTGCTTTGCTTAAGAAGGTTGAGAATGTTGACTTTGTTTGGGATCCTAAGTTGGAGGCCACAAACAGCAACGTCATGGACAGATGGATCTTGGCATCTTGTCAGTCGCTATTGGCATTCGTCAATCAAGAAATGGAGGGTAAGTTGCGAACACTACATTCTTGCTACTTCCTACAATCTCCGTTTCCTTTGTCCTCTTTACTGTTTCTGAACGTAGCTAACTTTACGCAGCCTACAGATTGTACACGGTAAATACAAACAATCCCTACGCATTAGAATCTGACAAGTTTATGCTGACTTTTTTTTTCTTTCTTCTAGGTTGTTCCTCGACTTTTGGGTCTTATTGACAACACAACAAACTGGTACATCCGATTCAACCGAAAGCGACTCAAGGGCGAGAATGGTCTTGATGACACTCTACACGCTTTGAATGCTCTCTTTGAGGTGCTGTTCACTCTATGTCGTGGTCTGGCTCCGTTTACGCCTTTCCTCACGGACAACATCTACCTCAAGCTCCTGCCTCACATCCCCAAGGAGCTCCAGGGCGACGACCCCCGTAGTGTTCATTTCCTGCCATTCCCCGATGTGCGTCAAGAGTTGTTTGATGAGGAGGTGGAGAGGCGTGTTGGTCGTATGCAGCGTGTCATTGAGCTTGCTCGTGTGTCGCGTGAACGCCGCACCATTGGTCTGAAGCAACCGCTGAAGACCCTCGTGGTGCTTCACTCCGACCCCCAGTACTTGGAAGATGTCAAGTCGTTGCAGAACTACATCAGCGAGGAGTTGAATGTACAAGATCTTGTGCTTTCCAGCGACGAATCCAAGTACAACGTGCAGTACAGTGTCACCGCAGACTGGCCTGTACTCGGAAAGAAGCTCAAGAAGGATATGGCCCGTGTCAAGAAGGGTCTGCCTCTTCTTACCAGCGATCAGGTCAAGGAATATCTCCAAGACAAGCACATCAATGTTGATGGCATTCGTCTGGAAGAGGGTGATCTCGTTGTGCGCCGAGGCGTCAAGGAGGACGAGTCCTCAAAGAACTTCGAGACCAACACGGATAGCGAAGTGCTTACCATCCTTGATACGGAGATCCACCCGGAGCTGGTAGCAGAGGGTCTTGGTCGTGAAATCATCAACCGTGTGCAGCGACTTCGAAAGAAAGCAGGACTCGTGCCTACAGACGACATCAAGATGGAATATAGAGTTGTTGCTGACCCCGAGGATGTGGGCTTGTCAGGTGCTTTCAAGTCGCAGACTCCTGCTTTTGAGAAGGCTCTGCGCCGACCTCTCGAGGAGGCAAGTGCTGAATCCCAAACTGAGGGTCTCATTGCAGAGGAGGAGCAAGAGGTCCAACAAGCAACATTCATTCTGAGACTACTCAAGCTGTAAATTTTGAGAACTTAGAATCTTGCAGATTAGAGAAGAATTGAAGAGCCACAAGAAGAAAAAAAAAAAAAAAAAAGACGGGAACCAATTATGACATTGTTCAATATTTATGACAGCTACCTGTAAAACCAAGCTATGATTTCTTTGATGCTGCCTAAAGAACATCAGAAAGTACACGTTATCTCAGAATAGAGTATCTTACCAAATAGCAATCTTTAAGCCTCATAAACTCTTTGGCGCACTTATCTTTGTGTACAGCGTTGTAGTCAGCAACGATGCATTTACCATAAGACGTAGCCTATTTGGCAAGTTAGTGGCAAGATCAGTAGAGACAAGTGAAATGCCGCATACCTCTACAGAGCATTGTGAGACTGCCTTGGCAAACTTTTGGATAGGACGAGTTTTTTGCTGGTTCATGGTGACTTGCCAAAGGGGTTAAGATGGGTGACGGACGGCAGTGCTGGTTGTGGTGAAGCCAAGGAAAGTTAAGTACTATGTAGTGACGACTGACGAAGGCTCATGGAAATATGCCATGTCAATCGCTCGCTGGCTCAAACGGCCATCCGCCCGAGTACTGACTGTCTGTCGTTCGAGCCCCACAAGGTCTGTCTGTCGGCAGGTCGGGCACCAGCCCCACCCACTTTACACGTCAAAGCTCCAAGGATCTCCGACTACATCGCGACCGCGTATGTTTTTCTTTGCTAAATATCACATTGCGCTTTGTTTGGATACCGTCCCCCCCGCTCATCAGAAATCAAGGTTGTACTTACTTCGACTGCGCTGAAAATATCGCTCTTGCTTGATTCTCTCCCCGACTTGTTTCAATCGCGCGATCATTCCGACACGCTCTCAAGAGACTCATTTATAACTTTCGATAGTCCACGGTAGCTTCATTGCCATCAACCATCAAAGCAAAGAACTGCGCCTTGTTGACTATGGGCCAATGACGGACGTGGGCAACTCGCCAAAATTCCTCTGCTCATGCCCTCAGACTTCTCATTCCCGGTCTCAAATGCGACTTCACTAGCAGCGTCGATGTCACCGGCTGCGCATAGAGCAGTCTCGCCGTCAGAAGATGGCCGATCAAGTAATGCCAGTCGGGCACCTTCAAGCCAGGACCCATACTACTCCAACGAAGGTCTGTATCACCCTCGCAACACAGCTTCAGCATAGTGTTAACAATATCAGACATAGCCACATTGCACGCGGTCGTTGTCGCTGCCCAGGAGTTGCTCGACTCGGCACCCGAACCCAAACCTCTACCGGCGGCGGCATTGTTCAAGGCATACGATGCCATACTCCCCACATATGGAATCGACCCAGATTCCGATCATCACTTGTCAGCTTTCGTCTTCCGCGTAGGTGGTGAGCAAGGCGAAGGCAGCTTGCTTGATAAATTTCAAACCATCTTAAACCGAATGGGCATTGTGTTAGAGTTTGGTGATAATACGACGGTTTCAGTTCGAACTTCAACTTCCCTATCCCCGGCAGCATCCTTGACAAGTCGCCAAAGTAATGCATCTACACAACAGAAGGATAATCAACATGGTGACCAGCAGAATGGTCATGTTACCGCCGAAGTGGAAGTATCTCAGCCGTCCCCTTCATCCTCTCCGCTTCCATCACCTTCACCATCGCCTTCACCATCACCGCCGCCAAGATCATCGTATCACCAGCAGGATGATGAGGATTTCTCTGAAGATGAGGAGGATGGCGCATATGAGGAAATGCGAAAGGCAGTTGTATCATCGGCTATGAACCGCTGGCGTTCTTTGATTGCGAACCGTCGAGCCCAACCCGCGCAACGGATACCTTCATTTCCAAGCATTCCCGAGGAAGCATCTGCTGATGTCAGGAACTTTGAGGCCTACTCCTACGATGGAAAGTCCGCAGCGCTTGCAAATGGAACCACGACGTCGGCGCAGGTGAATGGTATAGGGCCGCATAGTCAAACTTCTATGAAGGAACCGACCGACATACAAGAAAAACCAGTGTCGACTCAATCGTTTATGCACCAGCCTCTTGCGGTTCTTAGCAATGCGATCCGGTCAACGGCATCTCTAATTCGAGACAATGCACCGCAAGTTGTCCATGACGAAGAACACCCGCTCCACGACGACGAAGTACCGCAAAGTCCCAGGGAGGAGCCCACTGACAAGCCAGAAGAAATTGAAGAGGCACCTTCCGATTGTATACACAATGCACAAGAGGTGCATTCCCCTGCAGTAGTGACCCAGCCCAGCACGATAAACCATATTGAGGGCACAATTGCCCACCATTCTACATCCCAGGAATACCCAGAAAACACGCCGCCGCAGCAAACAGTGGCTGAGGACGATCTATTGACACCCGAGCAGCAGATTGAGTCAGAGAAAGAACACAGCCGACTGCTCAAACGGGCTAGCAGGGCTCGTGAAATCTACCTTGCAAGCAAGGTCTTCAATCACTGGGCTGATCGTACTGCACGTCGCCTTGAACGAGATGCTGTTGCAAGACGACATATGATACGCTTTCGCTACTTTCGATCTTGGAGTCAAGCCCCTGCGCTTCGGGAACCCACCATTGATCATATGAGGACAGTTGTCATTGTGAAAAAATGGCAACGGACCGTCGCAAAGGAGCGGAGCCTCCAGCAGACTGCACGGATGGCCGCTCGGGCTTACGAGCTCGGAAAAATCCAGCATGTTCTCGATTGCTGGCATTGTCATCGCCTCAAACATTTAGGCCGCCGAATGGCAGCTTCGCGTAGCAGATCAGGGGCAATCTCAAAATGGTCGTCCAAAGCCTCTCATGATGAGGCTCTTCAACAGGCCATACGGATTCAATCAAGTCTGCGACTTCGAGTGGATGCCTTTCACCAATGGCAGGGCCATAAGCAAAGGGAAAACCGGCTGTCCGTCACTTCCCGGCGTATCGGGGAGATTCAATATTCTTTCACCTACCTACGAGAATGGTGGGATCAAGCCGAGATCACACGTAGGGCTATTGATTATCGCCAGCAACTTCTGACCAAGAAGGCCAACTCCACTTTTGACCAGTGGAACCTCAGAGCTAGAGCTCAGGCCTTTCAGTGGAGACGTGAATATCTTCAGGTTGGGCGGGCATTCGATCGATGGCTCCAGTGCGCGGAACAGGACGGAGACATGGCAAGGAGAACAGAAGAATATTACGAGGAACAGGCCAAGGCCAAGGTTCTAAGGAATTTCAGAAGGCTTCAGTATGATACTTCCCAAATGGTACACTTGGAGGCTCGAGTTCGTCTATATCTGGGAGCAACTACAATGTTGCGGGTCTTCGATCGAACGATAAGGAACCGCAGAGACCAAGACAAGCAACATATCAAGAGATATCTGATGGCACGATACACGCGAGTATCGTCTGCCAGAAAGAAGCGCAATTGCTTCAGTGCTATCGATAAATGGAAATCTTTGACTGCCGAGGACCGAGTTGAAACTGACATGGCACATGAGCTACAAGCCCGGAAGGTATCGCATCAACTGACGCTGGCAGTGGATACGTGGATAAATCAGGCAGACATGGACCAGCGGCATATGGAGGCGTCACAGCTTCATCGCGCACATGAGTGGTTAGAAGCCTGGAAGGTGTACACCAGAGACCTCGAGCAGCAAAATATCGAAGCCTGGCAACTTTGGGCAACTGACAGACAACGCCAGTCTCTCAAATCCTGGTCGATTGCATCGTTGCAGCAGAGCGGACAGGCCCACACAGCGTTGGAGGTTCAAAAGAAGCACGAACGCGAAAGACGCAATCGAGTCCTGCAGTATTGGAAGCAGCGGGATGACAGAATTCGTACCACTGTGCCCGAGACTCGCGCATATCCAAACTCGTTACCTACTGCGTGGCCGCGCGGTGGCTGGAGGATGACTTCCAGAAGGCGCTCCATGACCAATCGCAATGACCGAACTCATGATTATCTCAGTACACCACTTGAGACACCAACTCGATGGACTGGCCAGCCGTTCTCCATGTCAACGATGATGCCGCCAGGATCAATGACGCCACTCAGAGAGGCTGATGAAAACGACGGGGCCTCCTCGCTTGGTGGCGATGAAGACGATGTAGAGCTGCCAGCATCGCCATCCTTGAGGCCTGCCTCGAGAGGTCCTTCTCAATTCTCGTCTTTGCCATCGACAACCCCCATGGCACCAGTACCTTCTTATCTGGAGCGTGGCGCGCGAGGACAGGGCAGCGCATCCGATCACGGCTTTGCGGTTAGTGGAACGCCACGGCGTTCGCGAATGCCAAAATTTGAATCATCTCAATCGGTATCAGGACTGTCCAGAGCAGGCGAAAATTCCGACTCTGCAGGTCCTGGTCATTTTCAGCTCCTGCAACAACCACTCGCTGTGAGGAAATCTCTCGGGTTTAAGCCTTTGAATGGACATACCATCGGCCCTCGACCCTCCTCGCCAGAGCCAAATCTTCCGGCCGTGAGCAGCAAGTCTGTTGGTGCAAAACCATATGATGCACAATCTGCACCTATGTTACAACCGGCGAAATTCACGCCAGCGAGAAGGTCGGTGCGCATTCAATCGCCGAGAACATTCTCAGCTACACCACAAACTCGCTCTTTGGGAATACCACGCAGCGACCAGTTTCGTGGTCGTACAGGTGCAAGCCGATAGTGCAAACAGTTATTTGTATATATACACACATGGAGGACAATCACCACAGGTGTGTGAAGAAGGGTTCTGCTGTTGGGGAGGGCAGTCTTTGGTCAAGGATAACCTGGATGTGTTTATTTTACGTTGGATGACATGTTTGATAAAAAAGGATACCCCTTTCTGTTAGTTTCAAGCGAATGCATAACGGCGCTGTGCCGATGTTGTTGGACAAGCGATAGTTTCGTTGGATTATTAGTTCTCGAAAAATGGTGCTTGTGAAGTATCAATCAGAAAAATATATATACGTGGTGAGACAAGTTCTGTAGATTCATCCAGGCATGAAACTCCAGCACGTCTAAGCTGTCGATTCTCTTCTAGTGTTAGTAGTAGGCCAAGGGCAGGTGTTTTGTTGTTGTGGCCCCTATAGTATTCAAAAAGAAGAAGAAAGTTAAGAAAAGCTTCGAATGAGAGCTTTATTACTCATTACAAGCTTCCCCAGGTACTTGAAAAATTAAAAAGATCATGCCTATAACTTAGACTAGTACCTAGGTACCTATGAGTTCCTGTAGGGTGCCATCCACCTGCCGTCATGAGCTTCTGTGAATGGGGCTGGGTGCAGCAGGGGTGTGGGTTCTGTGTCTTAAGGGGACGGGGGTCACGTCACCAATGGAGGGCTATCTAATCGTTGCTAGGAATCCGTACCTACGTTTATTGTGTGGATTTGGTGGTCGTTAGATACTATAAGCTTTCCTACGCCGAAGCTATCAAGTATTTCCTCCAACAACATTGATCCTTTGCGTTTGAGCATAGCGCCGTCGTACTCCCCGAGAAATGCGCGCAAACTGTGCTCCTTGATAGCATGAAGGCCGTCTTGCCGGGAAACCCGCGCTCGAGGCTCCAAGGGCTAGCCTCGGGTTACTGGGACTCCCGACACATCAACGTCAGTACAGATCCAACTCAGCCGACACTTGTGAGCCATGAACTCGACTGATGAGGGTGTATCACATAGGTATACATTACAGGCAGTGCCTTTACAATATTACAAGGATGCCGTGGAATTCTGCAGACAGTCTATGATGAGGGAGAACAAACCCTAGAAGCTATCGCATTTGATGAGGCAACAGGCAAGATTGCTACTTGTACGCTGACTCAAGTTCGCGTGTACAAACCACTTGGATCGCGCGAGGACACATTGAAGGTTTGTACCTGCAGACTTAGCCGAACATGGGCATAAGCTTACAGATAGATACATTAGTGGGCGCTTCAATCGACTCTCGCCATTCCCTCCCCAAACCCCGACAATACGCCGTGTACATTATCCTGGGGCAGCTCCGAGGAGCTTCTCGTAGCCACCCAATGCCTGTCCCTATTCGATACCAAGAACGAGTCAAGGTGTCTCTGGCAGAAAGAGCTGCCGAGCATCGCCAAATATGCCATACTATCATACGACTCGAGATACATCGCTTCGACGGGCTATCATGATCACTTAATCAAGGTCTGGCGCAGACTCAATTTTGGTGCCGACGAAGTTCGCTTCGACCTCACGTATCTTCGACACCCGAATATTATAACATCGGTGAGGTGGCGTAGGCCATTTCACGTAGAGCAGGCTTCTGATAACGTCTTGTACACCGTCTGCCTCGATAAATGTATACGCGTATGGACACCGACCGACACGCCTGATGGGAAACATTGGCAGCTATGGGGTCAGGTTGACGTTTCTGCGCCGTCTCAAGAAAACCCTGAAGGGGTTGACATGCGATTTGCTCTAGTTCTTGATGGAAGAGATTTCACAGCCTCTGTCGAACAAGCTGTGCAGGCGCGAATGTCTGACGACCTGAATACTGATGACCCTGTCGCTCTCGACCACCTGGTGGCGATCGCCACCAAAAACCCAGAGATCTGCATAGCTTTCGATGGGAAAGGAATCATGTCGGCCTGGGCCCTTGAGAACGTTGGTAGTACTACTGCTTGCTCACCAACTCTTTTCAAGGTGGCACAAGTTACCGACGCTCATTTTGAACTTCTTGGTAAATTTCTACCAGCTCACGACACCCCTCATACCGAGATCCAGACGTATTGCGACAAAGAAAGCGGCAAGGTTCACTTCATGTTGCATGCATTTGATGGGAGGATAGGTGTCTTTAGTGGAAGCGTTGCCGATTTGTTCGACCCCACCACAAACGATAGGCGCCTCTCATTACAAACGATCTGGTCTGGCCATTCGACTTCTATTACCAAGATTGTGCGAAACTACAGCGGCCGAGCAGTAGTCTCTCGCACGCAAGATGGTGAGAGCATTGTCTGGAAACATCTCTTGGCTCCCCGGGATAACTCAGGTCTTGCTCTTACAAGGGCGAGTGTCATACCAGAAAAGGGTCATATACATCGAATATGCGTACTGAGAAAGGGGCGGTTCGTGGTATTTCTTCGTCATGGAACCATTTCACTTTGGGATTGCAGGACTCGCCGAGCTGCTCTCCTCGCTAAATGCGATTACAAGGCTACGGGAAAACCGCTTTGCCTTATCATATTACCTCGCTCAGATGTCAAGAATTATACCGTCGCCCATATCGCAACTATAACCTCGGAAGGACAAGGTGTTGTATGGGAGATTCAATTGCCCCGCTACTTTGACCACCCAAAAACGGTAGTGGGCGCTGGTCTTGAAGAGTTAAGCCGCTTCGAACTGAAAGACATAGAAAACCTGGCATACGTTCTGCCAGTAGATCCCGCTGGCTCACAACCCGTCGTCTCGGGATTTCTGGATATCTTTGCTCGTGATATTGCCATCTCCTATACACATACAGGTCGCGTGGACTTCTGGACTGCACGAGTTGACCCCGAACAGCGTAGTGTCGGATGGTTGTCCACATGTACTACAGAAACAGGAGTTTCCCAACCAGCGTTGGTTAGTGGGAGTACCTTGAAAAAAGCTGCTCTGGTGAATATGTCGCGATCGCAGCTTACAATTTGGGATATTGGTGGTGCTCGCCTTGAGTACGAAAACAGCTTCCAAGAACACCAGGTTATACAAGACTTGGACTGGACATCGACGCCCGATGGTCAATCAATCCTTGCCGTCGGTTTCCCTTATCGAGTCATCCTCCTTTCCCAAATGCGATTCGATTATCTCAACAAAGGCCCAGCTTGGGCTCAGATTCGGGAGATCAGCATTCGAGAACTCACACCACACCCAATTGGCGACTCAACTTGGCTGGGCGATGGCCACTTGGTTATTGGAGCAGGCAACCAAATGTTTGTGCAGGACAGACATGTTGGGGTCTCTGAGTCGATGAAGGCCGACCTGCGACTTCCCTTACGCAAAGACGGAAATTTGGATTTGTTCCAGGTTGTTCAGCGCTTCAATGGCCCTTTACCAATATTTCACCCCCAGTTTCTCATTCAATGCATTTTATCAGGAAAGGCAGCGCTTGTACGACGCATTCTAGTGGCCTTGCACAAGACATTAAAGTACCATATCGAAGGCGAAACTCTGGATGACTACCTGGGAATGGATATGACTGAGTTCTATGTGCCTGGGGTGAGTGGCCCCTTCGTTTCATTTTCAATCGCGTAACGCTTTTAACACAGCAGCTCAGCAAAGACACACAGTCGCCAGTGACAGGTTAAATAGTGCCTATCTCAATGGAAACCAGGCTGACGACATCGATGATGAAGATGTTTTCACCGAGCAGACTGCTGTATCAATCAATGAAAAATTAGTCAAGACTAACATTTCACAACTTTCTGGACACGAGCAAATTCAACTTGCAGACATTGTCGAATGTGTGTCCCTTGTTGAACGTCACCGTCGGTCAATGGACGAAAACGGCGCTCGATTCATGCTGCTGTTCCGTCAACATGCTCTCCGCAAAGGACGCACAAATGAAATGCATCTTTCGTGGCGCGAAATCAATTGGGCCTTCCATTCCAACAGCCAAGACATTCTCGTAGACTTTGTGTCGCGACAAAACCACGGCAATATGCTGTGGGAGCACGCCCGTGAGAGCGGCCTGTTCATGTGGCTGACTGACCCAACTGCACTGGTAATTAAGAAACGCCTCGACACAAACTTGCTACAGTAGCTAACGTTCAATAGAAAGCTCAGTTTGAGCTGATCGCCCGGAATGAATATACAAAGAACGAAGTCAAGAACCCAGTTCACTGCAGTTTATATTACCTTGCCCTCCGCAAGAAGACCATTCTTCAAGGCTTGTGGAGAATGGCAAATTGGAACAAGGAGCAGGCAGCGACTCAACGATTGCTGGCAAACAACTTTGAAGATCCCAAGTGGAGATCAGCGGCTCTGAAGAATGCCTATGCTTTGCTTAGTAGGAGGCGTTTTGGTAAGATCTTTATCGAAAGTGTTGGATGACGCCGAAGCTGATTACGTTTATACAGAGTATGCTGCCGCATTCTTCCTTCTTGCTGACCACCTCCATGACGCTGTTCAGGTCTGCTTGAACCAGCTCAAAGATATGCAACTTGCCATAACTATATCTCGGGTATACGAAGGCGACGACGGACCGGTACTGCGCCGACTCCTTCAAGATACAGTCTTACCACTCGCAGCCCAAGAGGGCAACCGCTGGCTAGCTGCATGGGCGTTCTGGATGCTTGGCCGGAAAGATGTCGCTGTACGAGCACTCATTGTACGTTGAAAGATTTCGGAGACCCACGACGTGAAAGACTAAAAACTGACCTGGCTCGTAGACTCCAGTTTACACCCTTCTAGAAACACCTAGCGCCCCTGACATCAAGTCTCGGCTGTACCTTACTGATGACCCTGCCTTGGTTGTACTCTACTCTCATTTACGTCACCAAACATTACAGACTTTAAGAGGGGCCTCGAAGATTACCCCGAAGGTCGAGTGGGAGTTTGTACTGCATAGTGCAAAGCTGTACGACAGAATGGGTTGTGATCTCCTCGGGTTGGATATAGGTACGTTGTTGGCTGTAAGGTTGCCGACTGGATGTTGATGCGCTAACTACAAAATAGTACGGAATTGGGAGTTCCAGAAGTCCCCAGGGGCAGCTGGCCTTGGTGGAGAGGTCAATCCCCTCAAGCTTCTTCGAAGGAGAAGCTCGCTAGTAGTGGCTGACTTACCGTCACCGACTCTTCGCTTTGAGCCACACCGAGAGAATAAGAAGACGGTCAAGGCGCCCCCAACAACTTTTGAGGAGCCAGATGCAGGGTCCCTTCTGGATAGCTTCGGGTTTTGATTCAGTTAGGTAACAAGCAGTCTAGAGATGACAGGATAATGAGTTTGGTTTGACTAGACCTGCTCACTCAGCTTGTTTAACTCGCCATGGAGCAATTGAGCTGAGACTTCGGATATGGGATGATTATTACAAAATGCCCGTATATGGCATATCTAACCAATGATAATTTATCAATTCTTCTGTCTTGCAAATCCACCAACGGTGGCCAAGGATGCTGAAGGTTTATTTTTATTGTCTTCGTCAACTACCTACCTAGATAGATAAGTAGCGTAACCTGCCCTCAAGTTGTAGTTAGTGTGGGGAAGCCCAGCCCCCACGAATGGCTAGCCTGTCGAACCAAGCCGATCCATTACTTAAATTAGTAAGTAAATAGCACTTATCTCGCTGAACGTCACACGTTCTCTACGCGTCTGTCTCTCAACACCGTCACTTCTTTTCCACCTAACATATCAAAGATGGCGACACGTGTAGTTCCTGGGGAAAGCTTCACTCTACGAGGGGTTATGGCCGGTCTTGCGGTCGGAACCATAATCTGCTTCTCCAATATGTATTTTGGCCTGCAGACAGGATGGGTCTCTATCATGTCGATGCCAGCAAGTCTCATGGGTTTTGGCATCTTCAAGCTTCTTGCTCCGCACTTGAGGTTTCCATTTTCTCCGGTTGAGAATGTCCTGTTACAGAGCGTCGCTTGTGGTATGGCCATCATGCCACTAGGATGCGGGTTTGTTGGTGTTGTAGGTCGTGAAGGCTCTTGTGACGAGACAGGCTCTAACAGGACGGACAGATCCCGGCGCTGAACTATCTTTTAGCTGCCGATGAGCAGGGTCCAATTGATCTAAGTACTTGGCAACTCATAGTCTGGTCTTTGGGACTTTGTTACTTTGGTGTCGTCTTCGCTGTCCCTCTGTAAGCAAGCTCCCATCTTTGCTCCAAGTGAACTAACAACATTGACCGTATCAGGCGCAAGCAAGTTATCATCCGGGAACGCCTCAAATTCCCAAGTGGATTCAGCACCGCCGTTTTGATCTCGGTCTTGCACGGCGGAGGCCGCCAGTCTACAAAAGACGAACTTGACGCTGCTGCGAAAGGTAGTTTTGCTAGCCTCGTTCCACAGGAGGAACGCTCCCAGCCAGCTGCCGTTGGCCCAGCTGCTGCGGATCAGGAACATCAGCAGGACTTTGAAGATGATCCGTCATCAAAAGGGGATTGGGCAGCTAACATCAAACTCTTGCTGTTGTGCTTCGGCGGCTCTGGACTCTATACGCTTGCTACTTACTTCTTTCCTGTACTGCGCAATCTGCCCGTCTTTGGCTCAACCGCGGCCCACATGTGGCTATGGACCTTCAATCCCAGTTTCGCCTACATTGGCCAGGGAATCATCATGGGCACTGAGACAACGCTGCATATGCTGCTTGGTGCTATCGTGGGTTGGGGAATCCTTAGCCCTCTTGCCAAGTCCCGTGGATGGGCACCTGGTGATGTCGATGACTGGGAAAATGGGAGCAAGGGATGGATCATATGGATCTCGCTGGCTATAATGTTGGCGGATGCTATCGTAAGCCTTGCTTACGTAGGACTCCGTGGAATTTTTACCAGCTACAGGGTCGCCAATGTTGCTCTTTCTTTACGACAGAGAATGCATGAACATGGCATCTCTGGTCTGTGGAAACCCCAAAGCCATGTCTACTCACCACTTCTCCATGCCGACATAGTGGACCACAATGACTCGCGTGGTGGCTACCACGCAGGTGATGAAGACGAGGACGAGGACAAGGATGACGATGAGGATGCTCCCCCGCACCAGCGCATTGGTGGCCGTATGGTAGCAATCAGCCTCTTGGCCTCGATTGCTCTTTGTGTACTTACCATTCATGTGGTTTTTGGCGATCTTGTACCGCTCTATGCCACGACTATCGCTGTTCTTATGGCTCTAGTACTAAGTATCATGGGAGTCAGGGCCCTGGGTGAAACGGATTTGAATCCTGTGTCTGGAATCAGCAAACTTGCGCAGCTATTCTTCGCACTTATTATACCACAAACTCACAAGTCCAGTGTTTTGATTAACTTGATCGCTGGAGCCGTGGTGAGTATGACAGGACGTCGCTGGAGAGCCATTTACTGACGTACGGCAGTCTGAAGCTGGTGCTTTACAAGCTGGTGATCTTATGCAAGATCTAAAGACTGGCCACCTCCTGGGAGCGGCACCAAAGGCCCAGTTCTGGGGCCAAGTCATTGGAGCAACAGCAGGTGCTATTCTGAGCGCTTTTATCTACCGCGTGTATACAAAGTAAGATAACACTTTCTAGTTTGCTTACGTTGGCTTGACAAGACTCTAACACGATCGGCCTGTAGCGTCTATACAATCCCTGGCGACCTCTTCCAGGTACCAACTGCCTATGTCTGGGTCTTCACTGCACGACTTGTCACGGGCTCTGGGCTACCATATCGGGCTAAGGAATGGGCTATTGGAGCTGCAGTCTTATTTGCCTTTGTTACCGTCATTAGGACACTTGCTATTGGTAAAAGATGGCGAACTATGATTCCTGGTGGCATTGCCGTCGCTGTTGGTGAGTCAACAATATTTGATGCGTAACTAGGTGAGGCTATCGCTGACATCAAACAAGGCATGTACAACGTCCCATCGTTCACGTTAGCTCGGGCTGCAGGCGGCCTGTTCGCATGGTACTGGGCCCATATTGCGCAAAGAAAGCAAACTCCTCTTATCATCCTTGCCTCAGTACGTGCAGGATCCCGTAAACAGATGAAGTCTTACTAACGCCGTCAGGGCTTCATTCTCGGCGAGGGCTTCCTCAGTATTGTGAACCTTCTGCTGCAGGGCTTGGATGTACCTCATTTATAATTTTGGCATGGAAAGAATCGACACTTAAGGTAACCCCTTGTCCTAAAGACTCATCTGTTTGCGGCCAAGCTGACAATGAGGCACTTATTTTAGCTGCCATGAATGCTGTCTGGAGCCGCCCTCAGAATCAGTCCAAGATGCCCGCAGGACCAGCGCCCGGGCATTGTCATCAGCAGCTGTGAACACGATTTCGCCTGAAAGGCTCTTTGGGCATTTCTTGGACGGGCTGGCCTCAGGCGGGGCAATCAAAAGGCCTTGTTTCCAATGAGTGACAGTGCCAGAGGGTCCGGTCGTGAACGCGACGCCACCCTGATCTGTTTTGTCCCAGGTATCTGGTGTTGTCTCAGCGGGGGGAACCGGGTCGCTTCGGGCTGTGGTGAAGAAGTTGTCAAACCAAATCAGGAAACCATCGATGTTCTCGATCTCACGGGTAAGGTTGGAAGTCCATTTGGCGGTGAATTGAAGGTCTTCGGTCTTGATCGTATGAAGGTCAAGTACTTTGAAGGGGTAAGGTTCACCACAAAGAGAACTTTGCGGCATAGCCTCAACCCTTGCTTCTTCGTAGATCCCTTCTTGCATAGTCTTCATGTCAAATCCGTAGACGTCTCTCCAGAACGTGATATGGTCTGAAATGTATTCTTGGTCTGCCACAGGAGCGATCCATATGGTTGCAGAGCTTGGCGCAAGGATACCATCTGGCTTGAGATATCGGTCCCGAGCATACAAGACACTGGGGAGCATGGCCTCATAGAGTAGACAATAGCCCATCCACTCGCTGACGATGATATCAACCTGATCCACAGGCAGCTTAACATCCTCAATGGCACCCTTGAGGGTCGTGATGACGTCGGACAAGCCGTTGTGGAAGATGTTTTCTCTAGCCTTGACAATAATGTCCGACTTGTCAACAGCAATTACTTGTTTGGCACCCGCCTTCGCGGCGAACATGCTGAGAATTCCTGGATCCATGTTGTTAATATTGGTACTTGAGACTTGAAAAATCAACTCACCAGTGCCGCATCCAATATCTAGCACAACCTTATCCTTGAAGAGGTGCTTATTGTTGTAAATGAAGTCGCGATACGCGTCGGTTCGTACCGTGTCTTTTAACATAGTCTCGTGGATTTCTTGATCACAATCAGTACAATATCGTATGCAATGAGGGCGGCAAGAAAATACCGTGGGCAGCATATGACTCAAAGTAGTAAGCAGAGTCGTCCTTCTTCTCAATAGGAGTCGTCTCGGTATCATCTCCCCATCGCTTGTCAAGTGTCTCCTGGACTGTCAGACGATAATTGGCAAACTGATCCTTAAGTTTCTCGAGCTCCTCCTCAAGTTCTCTGTTGCGCGCCGTAAGATTTTCGTCCTTGTCTTGATCAGTGGTGATGGTTTCCAGGACTTCGTCAAGTGAGAATATGAGAGCATCATTTTCCAGAACCGGGAGAAGGTATTTTTCGTCCTCTAGGTCCTTATCAGAGATGTCCTTGGGGAGTGGCAATCCGTTCTTAACACGATCACGAACAAAGTTGACCAGCTTGACGGCACCGTGGAAATCTAGTTGGAGCTTTTGCACATCCTCAACAAAGTTGTATCCGTGGTTCTTAACGCTATCCTCAAGCATGGCAGCGACCGTAGGGAAAGTCTGCGAAGTGAAGAAGGATGTGATAGGAGTTGACTCCTCATCGGACTCCAAATCGAGCCACTCACCCTCATCGGAAGCAGATTCGTGTACGGACATTTTTCACTGCAATAATAAGTGATAGCAGAAATGTTGAAAAAGGAATAATTTTTGAATCGGCAGTGGAGTGGCCGGTTTGTTGGAGCTGGGCAGCGGCGGTAGTTAGAGGAAAGTATTTGTGGGATCACCGCTATTGGACGAGACTATGCCCTGTTTGGGATTTTTTTTTTTTGGGTCAAGATAGCAGCCAGATGCAATCCGCGAGGCGTTTGCTTTTAATATGTCTGTAAGTGGTATATCGCATCCCGACTGTCCAGACTCGCGAAGCCACATGTTACTTTTTGGTTTTGGATTTCGGTTGCTCCTTCGTTTGGTCTTCATCTTCATCATCATTGTTGTTGTCAGAACCTTCAGATTCACCAGCATCAGACGCATCTTCGTCGTCGTCGTCCTCATCTTCATCATCATCGTCGTCTTCGCCATCTGATACAGTTTCACCAAGCTCAATCAAGCGATCCTGCAGTAATGTCAGTATGTTGCTTGCATCACCCATGGTAAAGTACTTCGTCGCTGTCAGCTTACCTTGTACTTTGTCATCTTCTCTTCCAAGTCGCCAAACACTATCAGAAGATCATCAAGTTCCGACTGTGTCGTTTCTCGAGCTTCCCTCGACTCTGATAACTGCTTTTCAACCTCAGCTTTCGCTTTCGCTGTTTCTTCCTTCGTTGCCTCTTTGAATTCAGATAGATGTTTCTCAGCCACGTCCCTGGCTTTGTTTGCTGCCGACAACTCGGACTCCATCTGCGAGGAAAGTGAGTTAGTTTGTTGCATGTGGTCGATGTGAGTCGTTAAACGCTTACCTTTTCGAGCCTGGCTTGCATGTCTTTCATCCCAGCACCTCCACCACTCAATTGTTTCTCAAGATGCAGGCACTTCTCCTCTGCTTTGAGGGTCATTGATTCCTGTTGTTCCAGGTCACTCTTGCTTTGTCGCTGTAGCGCTTCTATCTCGGCATCCTTTTGCTTGTCAAGCTCGGCCATGTTCTTTTTGTGCCCCTGTTCCTTTTCATCTGCTCCGGCTTTGACGTCTTCTATCTCTTTATTTTTCTTTTCACGAAGATCACACAATGCCGCCTCGTGCATTTCCTTCTGTTTATCCAGGTCTTTCTTGTGCAATGCTTGAAGTGCATTGAGCTCCTTTCGAGACTGTATTCGTTATACCGTCAGTAAGGGGCTGTCCCAAATTCGATTGGCTGAGAGGGTCAGAGAACATACCTTCATCAGATCTACCTCAAGACGACTGATTGTGGCTTTAAGGTCAGATATTTCAGCATCTGTCCGCCGTCTGATCTTTTCCGCTTCGGCTTCGGTCGCTTTTCGAACCTGTTCGAGCTGCTTCTGATGACTATTGTCTTGTGCGGCTTGTTGCGATCGCAGTTGAGCAATTTGTTTCTGGTAATCATTCTCTTTAGCTGAATATTGAGACTGAAGCTGGGCGATATGTCTTCGTTGATCGTTCTCTTTGGATGCCAGCTGGGCCTGAAGTTTCCTGTAGGTTCTTAGTCGACCTTAGCATAACAATAACAAAGTGCCATACCGTAGTTCGTCGCCATGACTTTTCTGCAAAGCCTCATTGGCTGCTTTCAATCGTTGCATTTCCGTGGCAGCAGTTTCTTGAGAACGCCGATGATCAGCCTGTTCTTGACCAAGCCGCCCTTGAAGCGTAGCCAATGCTTCTTGAACTTCGTTTATAGCATTTTGCTTTTCTTCAACCTGGATCCTCAGAGAGTCTACGAGCTCTCTGGAGACACCCTTCTGAACACCGTTAGTGATGACCGATATTTCCATACCGGGTTCCCTATCAATAGCACGTGCTATTTGACTATAGTTGTCCTTGAAGAATTCAACAAATGCTCGGTCAAAGAAGACGTCTGGTAATCGACCAGGAGATGATGCATCAAGCTTTTGAGGCAAAACCTCAAAGTCGCGTATCAGAGGGTGGCTACGAAGCCTAAGTAATCGACTTAAGTATAAATCTCGATCAATTCGAGACATCAAAATCTCAAGCAGGGTTGCGCGTGGGATCGGCGAGTCCTTGGTGGAAAACTCGTAAGCTGTGCCCAATAACATGGTGCAGAGTCCTTGAACAAGTTCATCACTGCTTGTAGCTTGAGGTTGCGAGACAGCTTGAATCAAGCTCTGTACATTACTTCCTTCCGTAAGAAAATCATCAACAGCATCGAGGTCCTCGAAAAGCCAGACAAGAAGAAGCATTAGATATCCCACCAAGACACGAGGGTCCTCGTTGCGGCGAAGGCCTGATGTTACGTGTGCTGTCAGGGTTTGTATGCCAGTCACTACCTCCTCCCCATCCTCAGAATCACCCTCGGTGAGGCTCATAGCTTCTGCTTTGGCTTCTGGATTTTCGTGTAGCAGATGGACCGCAATCACGGCAGCAAACCATTGTCGATATGGATCACTGGCTTCAGCTGAAGGCTGTAAAAGCACTGTTAAAATATTAGAGGGCTCATTGACACCGGATTGATGGCCTTCGATGGCTCTGCCAAGGAAGTGTAACTTGACAGCGGAATGGTGAGCAAAATACGCCTCTAGACATCCAGCCGCCGCAAATCGCACATCGAACTCTTGGAGGTCTTGTGAACAAAGTGTGAGGTCCAACAGCCCGTCAATAACGAAGATTTTGTCCTGTTGACCGGTATGTTCACCAGCCCCGCCATTCTTATCCAAAGGGGATAGGACTGTCATTTGAGCGAACGCTTCTTGAAGAGGCGCATTTTGACAGATCATGTCACCACAAGTACTCAATGCCTGTATCTCACGTTAACGAGGTTATCCTCAGGCTATCAAGATGTCGCACCTCGGCTTTAATTTGTGTCTGAGCTTCATGGCTGAAGGCTAACTGAAGAACGTGATAGGTAAGACCATGCTTCCAAATTGCCGTTTGATTCAGGTTTGTACCTGCTGATCCTCGAACAACAAAGAGACGTATAACAGCAAGAAAAGCATACACGTTGCGATTGCGTTGCGCTGTTGCCCATGCAGCAATCTCTGACCCATCAGAGTGAGGTTTAAGAACACGCCCCAGCAAATCCGCAAGACGGTTTATACAGCCCGACTCTCGAAAGAGTGACTGATTCGAGCTGTTTGATCGGAGGAGATTTGCCAAAAGAATTAAACAATCCTCAACTGTACGCCCACCTTCAGCCAAGGCACCGTCTGCTTCGATGATGGCGAACAGTCTGTCGAAGGCATTTTCGAAAGCCACTAGTTTCTGTATTTCGATTGACGTTGGCGTAAGGTATGTTAGGAGAATGATGACTTCGTTACGTATAGCGTCGCGTTGGTCGTCGAGGACAGCAACTAACCGTGGGATTCCCAGGGGCGCAGTGAAGATGCATTCCTCAGTGCGTTCTGTTCGAGCTGAAAGGATAGCGGCAAGTAACTGAAGAGAATAAAGGCGAGAATAGAAATCGTTGGTATCGAGGAAATCGAGTAGCAATGTGATGTTCTCTTGACGTTGAGTAAACTCGTCGGCCAGCCAAAGAGCAATCTCTTCTGAAGCCTCAGGACTATCCTCATTTGGATTGAAGAGCATTAACAACGTTTCAAGGACCACCTTCACTGTATCAACATCTTCGCCATCTTTGCTCAAACTTCCGATCAAGCTTCTTAGGGCACCTGAAGCTACAGATGCTGGATAGTCTTTAGCAAAGCTCCGGAGACCCAAAATGGCCGCTCTTCGGTCTTCCAACAAAGTCGCGGAACTAAGCCGACCACTTAGAACGTCGATGGTCTCTCCAACCGATTGTTTCGCCGGGGCGCTGGCGATAGAGGAGAACATGATTGCGGCGCCTCAATGCCATATGGCTTAAGAAGATTCGAAAAGTTGCATGGAGGCACCTCCGGCGTGTGTTGAAACTGTTTCCCTCGTTGGTAAAGATCGCAACGGAAGCTATCCTAAATAGGTAGTCGATCACTACTTAACAGCTTGTCAGGAGAGAACTGTACTAAGCTACCTAGGTATTCAGACTTGCCTATTACATAAGCTTCGCTACTGGCATATTTGCGTCAAGTACAGTATGTACGTCCGTTCTGATCCGCAATCACTCCGTGAGCAAGTGGAGTCGTGTGGCTAGTGCCTTTGTGCTGTGGAAACCTACTACCAGTAGGTATCAAAGCATCATTTCGCGATTCAATAAATGTTAAAACTTCAATCCTTCACATCGTCATTCCTTTTTCCCACTGGAGATTATTGCGCCGATCCCGTACTGGAAACCAATCGCACTACTAATCTTAGCTGTCGATAATAAAAGAGTTGCTTCATACTTTTTGTCTTCACGTTCAAGATTTTGCGACCGCATCGCTTTCTTTTTGCCTTTCGGCTTTTCGCGTGGTAGTTCGCGACAAATTCTTGACTTGACAGTTCTCGCACAATCGACAAAATGGGTATCCCAGCGGCTTTTCGATGGCTTTCTTCCAGATATCCCAAGATCATTTCGCCAGTAATCGAGGATCAGCCTCTTGTAATGGAAGATGGTTCTACGATTCCTGTTGACACCACTCGACCCAACCCGAACGGCGAAGAGTTTGATAACCTCTATCTCGACATGAATGGCATCGTCCATCCTTGTTCGCATCCCGAAGATCGTCCGGCCCCCAAAGACGAGGAAGAGATGATGATGGAGGTATTCAGATATACTGATCGCGTTGTAAACATGGTGCGACCTAGAAAGATTCTTATGATTGCAGTTGGTAAGTCTATTCTTTGGCACCAGTACCCATATCCTACGACCACTGCTGCCTGGAAGTCACTGCTTTGATGCTAACGAGCCGCCATAGATGGTGTTGCCCCCAGAGCAAAAATGAACCAGCAACGGTCGCGACGATTTCGTTCTGCACAAGAAGCACAAGAGAAAGAGCAGGATAAACAAGAGCTCATAAAGATGCTGAAGCAACAGAATGGTGGGAATTTGACCACCGAAAGCTTGGAAACCGTGACGAAGAAGGCTTTTGATTCGAACTCTATCACCCCCGGCACTCCTTTCATGGATATTCTTGCACTCAGTTTGAGATACTGGTGCCAGTACAAACTCAACACGGACCCAGGTTGGGCCAAACTAAAGATCATTATCTCTGATGCCACAGTTCCCGGAGAGGGTGAGCACAAGATCATGAACTTTGTCCGCTCCCAAAGAGCGTCCCCCGACCACGATCCGAACACTCGACATGTCATCTATGGGCTCGATGCTGATCTTATCATGCTCGGACTTGCAACTCACGAGCCTCATTTTCGAGTCCTGCGCGAGGACGTATTTTTTCAAGATCAGAAAGCTCGCCTCTGCAAGCTCTGTGGCCAGAAGGGCCATGATGCTCAGAATTGCCGCGGCGAAGAAAAGAAGAAGGAAGGTGAGCATGGCGAGAAGGATAATGGTGTTGCCCTCAAACCTTTCATCTGGCTGCATGTCGCGGTATTGCGAGAGTATTTGGCGGTAGAACTGGGAGTGCCGAACCTGCCCTTTCGTTTCGACTTGGAACGTGCTGTTGACGACTGGATTTTCATGTGTTGTTTCGTTGGTAACGATTTCCTACCTCATCTTCCGGCTCTCGAAATTAGGGAGCATGGGATCGACACCCTGACCAAGATTTGGAAGGATAATCTGCCAGTCATGGGTGGCTATGTGACCAAGGATGGCCATATTGATCTCGAAAGAGCCCAGGTCATCTTGGATGGTTTAGCACAGCAAGAGGACAGTATTTTCAAACGACGAAAAGAACAGGAGGACCGTCGTGAGGCCAACTTCAAGCGGAGAAAGCTCCAGAATGAGGGTAATGGTCGCGGAGGGCGCCAGGGCGGCCCGAGCCATCCAAAAAAGATCAACGGTCACGAAAATCCTGCAAATGGCCTACCACTCCAGGCTATTGGAACATACCCGGGCCGACACGAGCAAACACTTACCCACGACATGGTGGTGAATCGCAGCACTGCACCGGATGCGAACGTTGCTAACAAGAGTGCTGCCAGTGTGCTTAAAGCGCAGCTCCAATCGCAAAAATCACTTTCTAATGCAAAATCTGAGAATCCCGAGCAGGATTCCCCTTCGGCTCTTGGCAAACGAAAAGCGTCGAGCATCGAAGAAGGAAATGGTTCAGTGCTTGATGCAGCCAGTGAGTCTACCCCATCAGCCCCGACTGAGGAGGGCCCTGTCGACGATGTGCGCCTATGGGAGGACGGTTATGCAGACCGATATTATGAAAAGAAGTTCCACAAAGACCCCACAGACATCGAGTTTCGTCATGGGGTCGCTCGAGCTTATGTCGAGGGACTCGCCTGGGTCTTATTGTACTACTTTCAAGGGTGCCCATCTTGGGAATGGTACTACCCATACCATTACGCACCATTCGCGGCCGATTTCAAAGGCATTGCCAAAATGAACATTTCGTTTGAGAAGGGACGGGTATCCAAGCCTTTCGAACAGTTGATGAGTGTCCTGCCAGCTGCATCAAGACACGCTCTGCCCGAAGTCTTTCATGATCTCATGCTCAATCCTGAGAGTAACATCATAGACTTTTATCCTGAGGACTTTAAGATTGACCTCAACGGAAAGAAGTTTGCCTGGCAAGGAGTTGCGTTGCTTCCATTCATCGAAATGCCGCGACTTTTGGCAGCAGTTCAAGCCAAGTATCCGGAACTCAGTGCGGCAGATTCTGCACGTAACGAGATGGGTAGAGATGTTCTGATATTCTCGGAAGGCCATGAGAGCCTGTATGACGAGGTTTTGACTAAATTTTACTCCAAGAAGCAAGGCGATTCCAAGTTCAAACTGAATCCTAAGAAGAGTGACGGCCTGTCGGGCAAAGTAGAGAAGAAGGAGGGCTACGTTCCCCATAGCGAGTTGAAGTACCCTCTGGAACGAAACAGTATGCCCGATCTAGACTATGACAGATCAGTCAGGTATGTGCTTGGGTTCCTTGTCCATTATAATCAATTGCTAACCATAGTAGCGTATATTACGACTTCCCCCAAGCATCGCAAACGCACAAGTCGATGCTTCTTCGTGGAGTGCAACTTCCAAAACCTGCCCTTACACAGAATGACATACAGGAAATGCGGAGTAGGGCGAACCGTGGCGGTAGGAATGGCGGCTTTGGCCGCGGTCATGATCGAGGTGGCTACAACGGACCTGGCATGACGCGTGGTTCACAATACAACCGCCATCAAGGGGGATACGGCCGAGGTAACGGTCACTACACTCCCGCGTCAGCACATCATGTCCCTCCACCACCAGGAGCCCCTGGATTCGGGATTGGAGTGCCACCACCACCACCACCACCACCAAACAGCTACCACAACCAGCCATACGACAATCGACACGGAGGCTCTTCGGGTTACAACCAATACAGAGGCCCTTCTCACCCAGCTAATGGTGCCCCGGGGTACCATGGCTACGGCGATACTTCTTATGATGGTGGACGAGGTTCAGGAGGCTACAATTCCCGAGGCCGTTATCGAGACGGTCGGTCGTATAGGTAATTAGCGGAATTTAGGTGACTGGATGTTGAACAGACATATAGTGATGTTTCATACTCCGGATAGATGCCAATCTAGAGTAAAGGAGCCCGGGTTTGCAAGGGCCTACTGTATCAAAACAAAAACAAAAAAAAATTGACGAAGGATACGTTTGACTTGGCCTCATTCCCCTGAAGCGTTGAGTGCCTTTCAGCGTGTCGTTGAAGGTGAACCGCATGCATCAACGGCTATATAGTAACCTTGAACATTTGGGCTTGGTCGTCAAGGGGAAGACAGTATTTTCGGGTTAGAATAGTTTGGGGCGCTGTGTGAAGAAATTGAACGAATACGCATGGAAATATAGTTTGGCTTTTATCACTGTTCATGAAACGACCAAGACGCTCATAGTCATGTTTGTAATACATTCCATGTCATGGAAGCCTAAAAACGGTCAGCTCTCCGTACATAGGTACGCATGCACCACCCACCAGTCAAGTGTGTGGGGACCGTTCGCGGGGTTAGGGACAACCTAGCACTAGCACTTGAAAGAGCCAAGACAGCTCCTAACTTGCTTCCTTCCAAACTTGCACACGCTCAATGCTGCCCCGAAGATGAATGGCGACGCAAGCCTCGTCGGCTGTCTTGTCGACAGGCTCGCTACCAGAGTAAGTTTGAAAATTTTGCCCCTGCGGTAGTTCCCATTCAAAGCTTTTGGTCGACTGATATCGGGCACCTATCGACAGCTCCCCCATCGAGCTGGCACAAGCGGCCAGACCTTAAAACAAGACGATGTTCTCCAAGTCACCAGAGCCACCCTAGTCGAGCTCGGCAATACTTCGATTGCTAAAGTCATCGCATCACTTCTGGTCCTACTTGAGGATCTTGCGCGCCCATACTCGACCGTCGCCGACCATCCAAGTCATATACTAGCCTCCGAGCTATACGTTGTCGCCGTTATCGCGGACTGCTGTTCTTCGCATTGGGCGTCCCTTTCGCGTGATGCAGATATAACACCAAGCCCCTCACCCCCGCCACTCGACGAAGTACTTGTCAGCCGCCTCTTCGACGCGTTTAAGCATCTTCTGGAACCGATTCCCGAGAATTGTATCCTCCCTGCCCAGACCCTTCTTGATCGAGTGTCAACGCGAAATGTCTCTGTCATTCGCCCCGAAAGCTCTTCGGTGTCCTCAGACACGGAAAGCTCACCACCAAGCGACGAGAAATTTACAGAGACATTGGCAGAAATGGATACACATATCAAGACAGTAACTGAATATGTCACAACATCCAGCTGGACTGCTGCTTTTGACTATCTTAGAAATGTCATATACTCCATACGAACTAGTATTGTTACTCAGCCTGGCGTCTCTGCACCAGGATCGTTCCAGGATGCTGAGAGAGCGGCACTTGTGGTTTTGCGCCTCCTCTCTTTCTTCTGGGTTGACGGCCCAAAGCTCGGCCAAGTTATACAAGAGATCTGCTCAAGTTTCCTGCACTTCCGAAAACCGTATCAGAACACGATTGCTGTAGTCTCTCCATTGTTGATTATGAGATGGTTGGACCGCTTTCCGAGGGAGTTTGTGCAGCTTCATCAACTCCACAAACGACTCGACGGAGGAGCCGATACATTATTCGACATGGCGCAGGCTGCGACCGATAACGGAAGAAGAAGGGGCCTTTTTTACCCGCTCCAAACCACATTGTTGTTTCTTCTACCGGACGTTTTCGAAGTTGCAAGCAACATGCGCGAAGCAAAGAGCAGTAGTATGGCAAAAAAGGTTTCTTTTCTGGAGGGACTAAGAAAAGCCTCGAGGAACCGAAACGAACAAGCAGCTTATTGCCTCGTCTCTTTGCTCCGTGCTGCCAGGCATTTCGACGTGGAGAGCGATTCTGCATTAGTCAGTTACGCATTAGATGTACAGGATGAAGTTCGCGATGCTCTTTTCCGTCGCGTCACCGCGCCGGAACACGGGCCCTTCGACCAAGACATGATGACTGCAGCCTTCGTGAGCTTGACGCATCTCAATCTTGACACAAGCGTTAGCGGCTTCGTCGAGAGTTGCATCGCGTTAAATGCCCCTACCAGCTTCAAACTAGCTGCTGTTCAAGGATGTTCGTATTTTGCTCAACAACCATATGCTTTGAGGTATCATGAATTGTTCGACGTAGCGATACCATTTATGCGAACTCAACTAGAGGTACGCCATCTGGAATGCAATCCGCAAAGCTGACCATAGCTGACTGGCACAGACCGAGAACACCAAGAATGGAACGACGAACCGCCAGGAAAGCGAACGAACAGAGCTTGTTTGTAGCATTCTTCAGTTCTTAGATGCATCTCCAGCTCGCTTGCTGGACGACCTGTCTGCTGACAGCTCAAATAATAGCTTCTTCAAGTCTTTCCTTCTATGTGTATTGTCCGAAAATACATCTATACGTAAGCTTGCCACTGGTGTAGCAAGTCGCCTCTTCCAGGGTCATCTTGAAGCGTATCGTCAGTTTGATACCGGGCACCGTTTTGGTACAAAAGAGCTACGTGATGACATCTGGAGCCGAAGGTAAGGCTTCTAAATTGCACAAATCTGAAGTCACCAGCTTACGATGACCAAGTTCCAAGGTTCTCCTTACTTTATGTGAATCTGTAACCTACAAGAAGGATGACCAAAGCTTACACGACCTTCAAGAATATCTAGAAGCACGCTTGCTTATTTTCAAGAATATTCCGGTATGTGATGGCAAAGCATTTCCCATGTTGGGTGGCTTCCGCTTACATGCGATAGGAATTGGCCAAAGTACCAGAAGATGCAGGAGATGTTATTAGTGCGTCTTCAAAACTCGAGACAACTCTTCTCATTTCACTTTGTTCTGCGAGCATCACAACTTGTCAGCTAGTGACTTCTTGCACAGGGTTGTTCCTCCAAGAGTGCTCAATCATCGACAAACATGTTGAGTCGGCGAAAACGTCGGCGCCTGTGCTTAGGAATGCCGAAGTCTATCGCGAGATATCATCGCCGGCATTTCGATTCACGGGATTGGTCGCATTCCAGAAACGAGTGAGGGGTCTTCTGCGTCAGATGCAGTTTCCAACAAATGGCATTCTAAACGCATGGGAAACAGCATTCGATCGTTGGCTCTACCTTGCGAAAGACGTCTCAACGTCCACCCTTGACGTAGTGGATAGCAGGGCATTGGCCGAGTGGCGAAATTATTCCGGATTCCTAGCCTCGCTGGGTGGCATTTGTACCGCTGATCAAGCCATCATTCTGGAAGAACCAGCTCTTGGAGGTCTGAGATGGATCGACCGCGTTTCCGCCGAGCCTTCTGAAGAGCCATTACTGACGAGATATCTCAGACTCAGTATTCAACTCTTGGCTTGCGCTAACGTGAGAGTGCGTGAAGCGATGCGAGATGTCCTTGCAAGTGAGGTCTCACCAGCCCTTTATTATCCCTTATTCAGAGCCTTGGAGTCCGAACTGGAAGTGTTGTTCACTGGTGCTCTGGCTCCCGTGGAGAAAGATCAGGACAGCGAAGTAGTGTTTGCTGAACAGGCAGCATCTCTACTACGTGCCTTG
Organism: Fusarium palustre; assembly: GCA_014899045.1. NCBI lineage: Eukaryota > Fungi > Ascomycota > Sordariomycetes > Hypocreales > Nectriaceae > Fusarium > Fusarium palustre. The sequence goes on from JAAVUH010000199.1 coordinate 173,614, forward strand.
GTTGAGAGACTTGAAAGTCCTTCTGATTTAGGAGCTGCTTCGTCGGTGCATTTGGGGTCGCTTACCCTGAATTTCGCAAAGTTTCTAGACGGCATCGTCGACACGCCCAACACCTTGAGAGTAAAGATTCGTGTGTGTCATCTGTGCGAAGTCGTGACCAAGCGAAAAGAACACCTGAACTTACGAGACGATGTTCGCATACGAAATCAGCTACTCGAATACATCTTTGGCTGGATCGCACGCCCTCGCTCACCACAGCATGGGGCTGGGTCCAGGCAAGATGACACGGCTCGCGTTCAAAAAGATTTGGACAAGGCTTGCCTGAAATCATTAGCTGACCTAACGTTTCGTTTACCTTTGCAGCCTTCCGATAGTCATACAGATGCTGGTATGAGTGAGATGAAATCGCAGATGTTTCATACATATTTCAATCGCTTTTTGTCCCTGCTTAATCACGAGCCATCGGAGTTGACCAGGTCCGACACCACGCTGAGTGTTGCACTTCGCGAAGAGTCTGCATCAAACTCAGAACTGGCAATCACCATTTTATCAAACTTACTCAGTGCCAATATCGATGTCGGTCTCAAGCATTCACTCAACATTGGGTATCATGACAACGTTGAGATTCGTACTGCGTTTGTCAAGGTTCTTTACAACATCCTTGTCCAAGGAACTGAGTTTAGTAACCTGACTGACTCGGCTGTGAGTGAAAAGTACGAAGAATTACTGGAGCTCCTGACCAGTGATCTTTCTCTTGCCATCTCCATGGCGGTTGCCTGCCCGAGCACAGATGTTGACGAGCTAACTATCTGTCTTCTCACCGTTTTCGAACAACGAGGGATGGTTTTTGAGCTATTGGAGGCTCTCATTAAGCAGGAGATAGCAGATACCGAGAATGAAGCAGAGATTTTGCGTAGAGGCTGCGTGGCGACCAAGATGTTGTCGGTCTATGCTAAGTGGAAGGGTGCTGCATACATTCGAAATACGCTTCAAAAGGTTCTGGAGCGACTCATGTTGACTTCGAAGGATCTTGATCTAGAACTAGACCCTGCAAGAGTCAGCTCAACAGAGGAGCTCCAGAAGAATGCCCTGCAGCTTCGTATAGTTGCCAAGGTCTTCATAGACGACATTTGTGCTTCTTCCACCAGCATTCCACCGGCATTCCGCAAAATCTGTTGCATCATATCAAATGCAGTCATGCCAAGGTTCCCTGATGCCAAATACACCGCGGTAGGGGCTTTCATCTTTCTCCGATTCTTTTGTCCAGCAATTGTTGCTCCGGAGGTGGAGGGTCTTGTATCGACAACACCATCCAAAGAAATGCGACGTGGACTTCTCCTCATTGCAAAGGTCATTCAGAACCTAGCCAACAATGTACTTTTTGGAGCTAAGGAGCCTTACATGTTCCCGCTTAACGATTTTCTAACACAGAACATCTATCATGTTACCACATTTCTTCGCGAGATTTCTGTGCCGCCTCAGCAGTTGGAGGCACATGGTGCCATAGAGTCTTTCGACTTTGGGTCGTGCGTAGCCCTTCATCGCTTCCTGTACGACCACTGGGATCATGTGAGGCAAACCCTGATATCGCGTGAAAGAAAGGACTATGGGAGAACATCAGGGGATGTTGTTCGAGGGCGTTCACCGGCCTTGGAACCCCTGAGGAACTTGATAGCTAATCTTGGTCCACCACCACTTGCTGTCTCCTGGAACAGGCCCCAGGTTTCTTCCAATAGCCCGCCGTTGTATTCTAGATTCCAGAATTTCATGCTTCGGAACGCTTTCCGGAGCACTGAATCCTTCTTGACCGCACGAGCTGTTTATGATGGAGGCGAGAGCAAGGTGCGTCTCCACTGTAGAAACCTACATTTGTACAAGCTGACATTGTATAGGATGGCCTATCTATTATTTGTGTCATTCTCCGACATATTGAGACGGAAAGCATCGACTACGACACCTTACTGTACTGCTACCTCAAGATCGCAAGTAGACTGTGGCACCGGCCTTTCGGGATTTTGATCGACGCAACTTGCTATAATGGGCGCAATGAGCCTCAGGATGATTTGTTCAAGAAACTTGAGCTACTAACGCCATCGGAACTGTCACAGAATCTCACACGCATCTACGTCTACAATATGAATAGTGCGTTTAAGTAAGTCGACTTCCTCCACGGGACCTGTTGGGTTGAAGACTAATGCTCGCAACAGGCGATGCTTTCGACGTTTGCTGAGGGTATGCACCAAGAATGAGAATGGTGTCTTTAACCCCAAGAATGTGGAGTATCACCTGATAGGGAGCCTTCAAGACCTGCAGGCACATTTCCACCTCAGCCAGCTTCATCTGCCAAAGGAGACAATCAGTGTAGTAACTGACACTCGTTACGTCTTTCAGCCTATCACACGACTGTCCAAGTCAAAGGGCAAGATCGAAGTGATTATCAAGGTGGGCAGTCAGTTTGTCCAGGTCACAACGACCAAAAAGCAAGAGATCTTTGCGGGATTTCGTCTGGGTACTACCGTGAACGATATCTTTCGCTTGGGTGAAGTTGATGAAGCCCCGACGTCCATACAAACCGAAGACGACTCAGCTTTTGGATTGCGGGCAGACAATGGGAAGATCGTGATGTACTTTACGAGTCCCAAGAAGACTGACGTACTCCAAACAATCCGAGGCGCCAAGGCTAAGCACGGTAAGGATAACAGAACTCACAAATCTGTTGAACGGCTCATCCGACCACAAGACGTTCCAGGCACTCTTTTGAATCTGTCTTTGGCGAACCTTTCCAGCCATGACCATATCTTGAGACTATCGTCGTATAATTTGCTGGGGGCGCTTTGTAGAGCTTTCAAGTTCAGCTCAGCTTCAAGGATCATTTGTACCAAAGGTACGTCACCAGACTATTTGATGAATCGTTTGCTTGTATACTAATCAGCGTATAGATGTGTCTGTTCCTTTGGACCCAAATCGCTTTGTAGTGGATATCAGCAACGAACTAGCACTGAGTGAGCCCCAGTTGACATCAGATTTTCTGACTGAGTTCTTTGTCGGATGGGAGAGCTTCCCCGATGAACAGAAGCCACTCAGTCTAGCTTACATGGCTCCTTGGCTGCCTGGACTGCGAACAAACATCCTGACAAATGAGCCGGATGGCGAAAAGGGCAGGGAAAGGGTCGCGATCTTGTTTCGAAAGCTCATCGACGTGACCGTCCAAGATCATGCGCTCACATTTGCCTTGGAGCAGTCAGTGTGGCCAAAGATTGTTCAAGATGAAATTCTCCTCGAGGTTTTCATGGATGAACTTCTCAAGTCGGCCATGACTTACAGCATGCATGACGATTCTCTGGAGGTCATTTCGTCGATCGTGGTTGGTATTGGCACGGTAACACTGCGAGGCAAAATTCTGTCAAGGCTTCGCAAAGCCCTCAACAGGTCATCGCTGCGCCCTACCAAGTATCTACCAGACAATGCAGTGTGGGCTGAGATCTGTACATTGCTTCGATTCTGTCTTGCTTTGTCATTTGACAATGGCGTGCAGTCCCAGCTTTTCCTACCTGAAATATTTCATATCGTGACAATGCTGGCGAATACTGGTGCTCAAGAAGTTCGGCTGCTTGTCTATCGCCTGCTGGTGAATTCGGTCCACGCCGTGTGTACATCCTTCAACCTGGACGATGCTCGATCGAGCAAACTCCGAGCAAGTCTCGATTTTCTATGCGATCCGCGCAGCGACATCTTTACAACACCGCCTACCTTTCCACGCGACGGCGCGTCAGTATCCACTTCCCAGGAGGCTGGTCCTGCATTGACAGCTACTGAGAATCTCGCATCTTGTCTTTTTGACATCTGCTCTATTGCCGCACCGACAGTTGATCTTGCTAATACATGGCGATCAAGATGGATGAGCCTTGTAGCTAGCACAGCCTTTCAGAACAACCCTGCTATTCAGCCACGAGCGTTTGCCGTCATGGGCTGCTTGGCCCGCGAAGAGGTTGACGATGACTTGCTTTACCAAGTATTGGTGGCTTTGCGCAATAGCGTCAACCGGTTTGGTGACGATCATAACAGCGAAATGCTTGTATCTATCGTCACTTCACTCTCCAAGATGATGGCTAAACTACCATCTGCATCTCGGTACGGCCTCCAGCTGTTCTGGCTTGCCATGTCATTAGTAAGGCTAGTTCCTGCAACTCTTTTCAACTGCACTGCTCAATTCCTTGAGGCAGTTCTGGCCAACATCAGCACTGGGGAAGAGCTCCAGGGAGACAATATGGCATCACTGCTTCTTCAAGGCAGAGCCCCGTTGGACGAAGCCGCCTTGCCATTAGAAGAGATGTACGGCATTCATTTCGAGCAGGATACATTCCACCTTGCTGTTTGTGCATGTTTGGCACGCGGCTTGACGGATACCATGACGAGACAAACTACTATGAGGGTTTTATCCTCATTCTTAAGAATGACCTGCGATGTGGAGGGAAGAGAGAAGCCAGAGGTCACACAAACTTCGCCTTACCTGTCCCTCCTAGTAGCGCGTGCTGTTGGTAATCATGAGATCAAAGATAGCCTTTGGTCGGTTGGGATTGACGCAGACGACATTGGATTGCTCAATGGAATGCGCAAACCGCCAGAGCTTGAGGCGATGTCTGATAATGCGTTATTGCTGATCACATCTATCGAACTTATTGACTTTCAATATATAGAAGACACCGTCCAGACACGGAGCCTAGAGTGGCTAAATATTCTTGCGAAGGAACGGCCCTTTGTGATTGAGCACCTGTAAGTCAAAACAATAAGGATTCGAATTAGTGATACTAACTTTCGTCAAAGCTGCGGAGCTATCCGGTCGTTATTGGATGACACCTTACTTCATAGCCAGAATTCTACCACGTTAAGGGCGGCACACACCTTGTTGCGCGCGCTATCATCGAGTTCAAAGTTTTCAAAGGCTACTGATACAACTGTAACGCTCACCAAGGCTCTTGACTCTATGGGCTTTAGTGGTCTATGGCGATCATGCTCTTTTAGCTCTATGGAAGATGTTAACTGCAATTATCTTGAGCTAACTCAACATTTAATAGAGGTACGTTATAGAATTAATACTTATAGTAATTTACTAATATTAAATTAGTTAATAATTATTTAATATAAATAGATATTAAAGAATTTTAAATTAAATTAAATTAAAAGATATTATATATATTATAGTTTAAATTTAGACTGTAATGAGATCTTATTGGCTTCTTAAGCAACCGCGCCAAAAGGCAGTCTCAGCACCTATAACTGTTATAGGTAGCTGAGTTAAGGTCTCTTATAGAGGTCTTTCAGAGAGTCTTTTACTAACCCCTTTATATAATAATTAATTAATTATAAGTTTAAGAATATATAATAACCCTTTATATAGGCTTATTATATCTATAGAGTAAAAATGCCTTTCATTAATTGCAATATAGATTAGGGTATTTATAGAGTCGCCTGGTATAATTAGCAGCTATTATCCTTAAAATAGAGCATGCTGAAGAGGATTTAACGAGCCTTTTTTTTCTATCTAAATACGGGGATCTCGATGAGCTGTTTTGTTCAGTCGAGCTTCCGTGCACGTGATTAAGAGCTCGGCCAATCAGGGTGCCTCATTGGATGACACCTGGGTTCATTCTATTTAGTGATGCCGTTACTCTAGCTTCGCCGTGGTCATACCGGGGCCCGACACTTTGTCTTGGATCGTTTACAAGGAAAATTACGTCATGAAATCCTGGAGCGAATTTATAGCTCTTGTAAGGGGCGTCTTCTCCAGTATCCTCTTTTGCATCAGCCCTCAGTCCTTCTTCCTGGAGCATTCGACGAATTTCAGATGGCGATTAGCTAACAACCCTGGGTTTGCTTACTGACCTTAGCGGATAGCGGCCAACGTACCAGGGCCAAAGCATATCTTCCGCACGTAGTCTACGAACATCAAACAAGCTGTGTGGTACGGAGTCTTTGCAGTTGTGAAAGGTTACAGTTATTACCTCATTTGTTATCGACTACCTAATGATCGCGTGTGACAAGGTATGACGAACCGTTAATGGCTGTTAGAAGAACACGTGATGATTGGTTGAAAAGAGATGAAGAAAGTAACTCTTATGGTATCGCTATATTGACATTAATCCCATTCCTTGCCTTGACTTGATAATCCCAGTTGTCAACGCCATGCTTTATGCCTTGCGACGAGCCTTACGCTTGAAAGCAATCTCTTCTGCCCAAGAATCCTCGAAAAGTGTTGGCTTCTGCTTGACATCGCCATTTCGAATACCTAAACGGCGAACGACCTGGAACGCGCCGGTACCAACAGACATTGTCTGGCCCATAATGATACACTCACTAACGCCCTCAATCTGGTCGGTCTTCATTCCAGCTGCAGCCTCGAAGAGGTGATCCGGGGTCTTTTCGAACGAAGCCAGTTGCAGTACGCTGTCACGCATCTTGGACAAACCAAAACGTGTAATGCCAAGAACCTCGCCCTTGTAGGTCATCACGTCGGCAAGAAGTTGCATGTGACGGGGATCAATATTCATATCGCCCATGACCGAGCCAATCTCAACAGCAATTGTTGTTCGTGCAGCTTCGATACCAAGTACGTCCCTGCACTCCATGACGTTGTTGGAGCTTGCCTTGGTGCCAATTACACCCTCTGTAGTCATACATTCACGAAGGCCATAACCCTCCACGAGAACAGTATGGGTGTTTTGTTCTGAGGTCTGAATGATCGCACGAGTCGCTTCAGAATAACCGGATATAGGCACATTGGGTAGTGCTCGGCGAAGGAAGTTGGCCCTAAGCAACATGTCTCCACTTTCCGCTGCAGCAGCTTTGCTTCGGGTCGTTGTCCTCTTCGCTGCCGGATCGCTAATATCACGCACTCGAACAATAATTCGATCCCCATCGATTGAAAGATCATCTCTTTGCACCTTGAGCTTGCGTTGTTTGCATATAGCCTCAGCGATATCGTAGGGGCCGATACCAAGATGCATGTCCGAAAGCGCAGTGGGATCAATTTGTAGGACGACATTGCCTTCTGTTGTGCGCCATTCGTCCTCAACAAAACGTAGAATGTCTGAAATGTACGTCTTCTCAATTCGCCCCTTCACCACTCTTGCGGCTTCAATCTGCCCATTGTTCTCCAAAGGGCATGTGATGACCGGTGTGCTAATAGCCTTGGACGCGTTGATGATTTCCTTGATTCGGGGAACACCTTGTGTGATACTCATACCAGCAACGCCAGCAAAATGGAAAGTCTTCAGCGTCATTTGAGTACCCGGTTCACCGATAGAGTGGGCTCCGACTGCTCCAACAGCATGTCCAGGTTCAACGTGCGCCTTTTTGTACTTCTCTAGACACAATTTAATGAAAAGTTGGAGTGTTGACAGCGTGACTTTGGCGGTTCGATCGGCATGGTCTTGAGCGGTCGACTTAATCATTTTGTCGCCCTTAAACCCAGCAAGCTTTCTCACTCTTTCCAGTTTTGACGCTAAAGCTTCAACATGACGCTCAATGGCCTTCAGAAATCCTCTTGCGCCCTCGTGCTCGTCAATGCCATAATCACTAGTATCTTCGTAGTCCAGGACCTCGCCATTCAGGAGTCCCTTTCGGATATAACGCCGTCGCTCATGCTCTAGCTTCGAGTCGCAAAAGGATCTGATTTCATCTGGCGTCATAGAGGTCTCGGTGTTGTCGACCGTCAAACTTTGTGCGTGGGTCCAAGTTCGTTCGAAATGTACTGGCGCTGCTGAACCTTCCATATCGACAGGGTCTAGTTTATCCGCGCCAAATTGGAACTGGACAATACCGCCCCCAGACGTTCGGACCGTGTCGTCGTATTGTGTTGACAAATCCTCGAGTGACTTCATGAGTCGTCGAGACATGTAGCCGGTCTCGGCGGTTTTGACGGCTGTATCGACCAGACCTTCACGGCCTGACATGGCGTGGAATATAAATTCGGTTGGAGAAAGGCCACTGTAGAAACTGTTCTTGACGAAGCCCTTGGACGGGGGCTGTCGAGCGTTCTTATGGAAATGGGGAAGCGTTCGGTCCTGGAACCCATCTGCCACACGAGCGCCGCCGATAATCTGTTGTCCGACAAGGGCTACCATCTGAGCCACGTTGAGGTCCGAACCCTTCGATCCAGATTTAGCCATGACAAGCGGAGCGTTATTGCGGCTCAAGGTTTCGACACAATAAGATCCTGCCTGTTGCCGAACCTTGCTGAGAATACCAGACATGAAGTTCTCAAGAGACTGTTCCTGATTGCAACCGGCAGCCTTCTCAAGCTTTCCAGCCTTGAAGGTTTCAATTAAGTCATCACATTGCTTGTAAGCGGCTGCAGCAAGCCTTTCTTTCTCCTGGATGAGCGATTCGGGAGGAAACACGTCTCCGATACCAATAGAAAAGCCATGATTTGTTAACTGTCGTGCACAAAGTTTAGCCAGCCTGTTCATGGCTGTCACAGCCTCGTCTGGCCCAAAATCTCGTAGGATGACATAGAAGATCGAGTCTTTCTTTCCGTCTCCTACGGTAGACTTATCCATGCGACCACACATTACTTCTGAATTACGGACCACTAGCCAACCGTCGTTGGGGTCCATGTCGGGACATTGACCAGGCCGGGCCTTGTACGTTTTGCATTTGGCATCAAGATTCACCTTGACTGGTGAATCTTTGTTGGGCCGCATCAACATACCGAACAACTGCTTACCTGTCCAGAGGGACTGTGGTGCAATGATAGCGGGAGGTGGCAAGTCCAAGTGCGTTTTGCCATCCATCATGTGCATGCAAAGATAAGTGAATGTCTTTCGATCGAAAAATCGATCTTTGCCACTCAACAGATACGCTGCGGTGATGAAATCTTGAGTCGCAGCAATAACAGGTTCACCGTTTTTGGGAGTGGCAAGGTTGTGCTTGATGCCCATCAAATTAATGGCCTCAGCACGAGCCTCCTCAGTTTGTGGAACATGAAGATTCATCTCATCTCCGTCAAAGTCTGCATTGTAAGGACCACAGACACACTCATTCAGTCTAAAGGTCCTCCAAGGGCGGACTTTAGCGAGATGGCTCATGATACTGAGCTTGTGGAGGGAAGGTTGACGGTTAAAAAGGACAATGTCGTTATCTTCAAGATGTCGCTCTACAATGTCGCCAAACTTGAGGTCCCGAGCTATATGCTCCCTGTTGCCAAATTTGAGAGACTGTAGATAGCCTCCGTCGTCTGATTTGATGACACGCTGGGCTCCGGGCCAGACGTCTGGTCCATTCTTGACACATTGACGCAGTTTTTCGATGTTGTGTCTTTGTACCCTTTCAGGATAGGTCAAATTCTTCGCAACCAACTCAGGAACAGCGACCTGGTCGATACCCAGGTTAGGATCTGGAGAAATGACTGTTCTTCCAGAAAAGTCAACTCTTTTCCCGGAGAGATTGCCACGAAAGCGGCCCTGCTTGCCTTTCAGACGTTGACAGAAACCTCTTGTGGTTTTGCCAAAACCCGGTTGTTGAAGGCCGGGAACGTCGCTGTTGACATACATGGCTATCTGGGTCTGTAGATATTCCCATTGCTCCATAATGGTCTGAACTGGAGATCCTTTTTGTAAAGCGGAGCGTATCATTCCACTGACCCAAACAATATCAGCTAGTTTGGTTGTAATGTCGTCCTCATTGCTAGCATTATCTTGGGCGACAGATGGCCTGATACAAACAGGAGGGGCAGGTAGAAACTGCCAGATAAACATTTCAGGTCGTCCCTCAGCAGGATCGAGTCCCAGAAGCTCACAGTCTGTGGGGCTAATCATTTTGAAGAGGTTGAGGACTCTGAGCGGATTCAGATCCTCCATCGCTTTGCGCAAATGCTTGTCAAGCTCGGGGTTTTCGCGTTTTGCCTCGTTGAACGAGTTGTCAAATTTGATCTTACTTTCCGGGGGGGTCTTCTTGGCAGAGGTTGATTTGTTGTAGGCAACAAACTTATCATGAGCCAGTTTGAGGACACCAATCTTTCTGATTTGGCCATTAAGAGAGCCGCAATAAGGACAGGTCTTCACTTTTCGGCATTGCTCGTTGATCCTCTTGCATATTTGGGTCCGTCGCAAATTGTCTAGGAATGGTCGTCGTAGCTCCTTCAGGAACTGTTGTCGTTCGGGTTCCTCGAGCAAAACTCGACCGCAGTCCTAAGACAGTATTAGAGTCTTAGAAAATCATGCTGCACGTTTGGTTCGTGACTATACCTTACAGATTTCTTGCAGAATTGACATGATGAAGCGAAGATATCCAACATGGAACGCAGGTAGAGGCAGGCGAACATGGCCAAAATGGCCATTACAGTCTTTCAGAGACTCTTGGCAGGTCGAACATCTCCCTTGCTTGCTGGAAGTACCCTAATACGATGAGCTTGCGGTCAAGATGTCTTTGCCTGGCATGGATCACTCACCAGTCGGGAGTCCAGAGGGCCGTGGCGATATGGAGCGCGGTTGTTTTCGATATCATATAGTAGTCGATCGGAAACCTCAAGAACAGCTTGATTGGCAATGTCTTGGTTGGATCTAACCGTTAGAAGTCAGTGTTATGCAGCCAGACAACACGGGTGATTGAAACACTGACTGGATACCAAATTTAATACCCTTGAATCGCTTTGGCAGCTTATCCACGAGCTGCTGCTTGACGGGACTATCCACAGAACCAGAAGCCGCCATTTTGAACACTTAATGGTCGTAGTTCTAGAGAGCTGTTGGCGAAGGCGCCAGACGTCGGTAGGAATTGCGAAAGCGCAAGCTTGTTGGTGGTAGTGCTGTGTTCGGGTCTGCGGGTAACGAGGATCGTGGGATTGGGATCACAACAAGCTTAGGTGAAAAGCCGCTTGCAAATGAAAGATTTCGCATACGACGTACATGACCAGAGATCCAAGGTCGCGACGCGGAGAACGGATTCAACTTGAAGGTTGAAGGACGTGGGTTTGGTCGCAAAATTTCCATCGCCTGCGAAGAGGGACTCGGCGCACTTAGATAGTCCTAGTTTGTCGTGCCCCACCACGCTGCCGACACGCGGGGCCACCCATTCGAATCAGCACCGACCAAAACACAGTTACCTACCATGGGTTTACCATGAACAGATGACAAAATAAGGCTGTTTGCTGGCTGTTGGCAGTGCCGATATAGCATATTAAATTCTGATATACTGTATGTACGTCTAATAGCCAGCGGACAGCCTTAATTTGTTATCTTAGTTAATAAAAAAACCTAACCCGCAATAGTAGGTAGTGACTAAGGTACCTTAGTAGGTAGGTTCTTAGGGATGAATCATTCAGTAGAGTTTATGCTAGATACACATCACATCAAGCAACCGACTTGTTTCAGTTTCTCCAAAACCTTCCATCATAACCCTAATTAGGTAGCTACTAATTCTAGTGATATAAAACTTATAGTCTTCAGAGACTCTAGGCGAAGGTTAGGGGCATTGTCGCAGATACATCTCAGTCTTCGCAAACTTTGTGATCTCTCTTCATTCACCACTCATGGAGAACTTCTTAACTCGCAATTCTTTCTCTGCTGCGGTCATGCCGGTCGTTTCTTCGACGAGTCCTCAGGGTTACTTTCGAAGTTCGATCGGTTCGATAAGAGCTGCGACAGGACAAAATGATTCACATCTTCGTCGCCCCAGTATGCCATATGAGATGCAATCGTATTAATCGGGTTGAAGTCGAGGACACTTCTGTATATACTGTCAACGCCCATCTCTTTATCAAATTGCACTTTGGCTCAGGATGCACTTACTCCTGGATACTATAATCAACTCTACCGTTACGGTTGAGTGCTCGAACTTTGGCCTCCTCGTTGCGCATCTTACGCGCCTTCTTATCTTCATCTGCTGCGGTTGTCGTTGTATTATCCTCGTCTTTTGTCAGTCGCAGACGACTTTTCTGGAAGCTGGAATACAAAGTTTCAATCTCGTCATCGATCAGTGTTGGGTTACGATCCCCGGCTTTCGAGTCAAGGCCAGCATTACCAGTTGCAGAGTCTGCGAGCTTTTTCATTCGTGCATCTGTTACCTCCAACTTTTCCGCAGCACTGGAGACGTCCCGATTTGTTACCACCTTGGTCCCTGCAGCATCAGTGTTGGTAGTCTCTCCTTGACTTGTGTTAGCCGTAAGCCGCGCCACTTCCTCGCTGGTCAGCCCGAGAGAACGATTGAGTATGTTGCTGGCGATGCCAGCGCTGAGGCTTGACCATAATCCACTGACGCTCTGGCCAACTTTGGCTCCAATTCCTGTCAATCCCTGGGGTGCAACATTGCCAAATATGCCCCTCTTTGTGTAAGGGAGCAACTGAGGCTTCAGTGTCGACATAGAGGGTGAGATCAGGGGCTCTAGGCGGTAGCTGATAGGGTCCGACGGGTGGAAGATGTTGAAGAGCTGCTGGACCTTTGGTGACGCGACAGACGTAGGAAGACCAGTTACTGAGGAGATCTGCTCTGTCCCTGAAGCAAGCGGGGCGTGGCGCAAAACGTCATCTGACGTACTTGTTCCTGCGGCGTTCTTGACGTTCCCTGCTGGAAGGTGATGTCTAGCTGCTATCGTCCTAGAAGTATTTCAGCATTGTGAACCTCTCCGTACAAAGTGCGGTAAGACGTACTGCCCCTTGAGCATTTGAAAGAGGCCTATCGGAGAACCAATACAAAAGAAGTCCTCAACCCTGAATTCTAGGTTGAGATCAGAGTCTTTACTGGGTGTTTCGGAAACATCCTGAGCTGGCCATAGCCTCAGAATCGATCTCGAGCCTGGGACCTGGTCGCGTTTCTGTTGGCAAAGCAGATCGAAAAGGATAGCCGAGCCTAAAGAGTGGCCCATCAGATGCACTTTCCCCCGAAATTCCGGGTTCCGTTCCCTGAACAGTTTGAAGATTCTGTTGCATTCGTTGAGAACAATCTTCGAGATCTGCGCTCGATACGAACTTTGATACAGTAAAACGTCCAATGCAAGGTCTGAAATCAGAGAGCGGGCGAAAGCCACACCTTCAATAGTGATGTCCTCTAAAGATGGGTCTAGCCAGTCGTCCAAGTCAGCTACATGCCAGCCAACAAGTATAGGAACGTGCACTTACACTCGTCCTCGTCACCGTCGAGATCCCCCAGATCACGCTCACCTTTCTTCTCGCGCTTCTTGGGAAATTCTAATAAGTGTCTCCAACAGACTGGGAGCACCTGCACTCTACTATTACCTGGTCCTGCTCCCAGCTCCGAGTTCAATGCCTTCAAGTCTGCCGAGTGTGCATAAACGGATTTGATTGTCTTGCGAAGAACGTTGACATCATGGACAAAGTTGATACTCTCCATCCTAAGACGGTCAGTCACGGAACTATTGGGGCACCCCTTATCCAAACCTTACCGTAAGCTCAGGAGCTGGCCTATACCGTGGGTGACAAGCACCAGATGCTCTATTTCACGTCCTTGGGTCTCGCCCGCCTGCGCATTGTAGTCGTCTTGAATCTCTTGTTCTTGACGCCGGCGTATTTCTTCTTCCTTTTCAGCCTTAGTCTTGCCTTCGCTTTCAAGAAGAGAAGATAGCTGTCGCTGTAGCGTTGATTGCCGAGGGTCCCGATCGGGGCTGTTTTTCACCCCTTCTTGGATCGGTTGTTCCTGTGAGGCTCGAGTTGAAGGCGGTGCCGATCTTCGTTTCAACAGCCTTTGTTTCTCATCCAGCGGCAGCACCTCGTCACCGGGTTCGGATTTGTTTTCGCCACTCTTGTCCTTTTCTGCATCTTTTTCTTTGTTCTTGGAAGGCTCTGAGTAACCGCGAACCAGCTTCACTCCACTCATATAACTCCCACCAGAGAATCTTTGGTACATAGAGGAAGCCACCCATGAAAGCATGCCCTCTGTATTCAGATAAGCAGTATTTGTATCATGATAAGTAGCCATACTGTTCATGTGTGTTCCAAACAAGCGGTAAGACTGAGGTTCGCTCTGACCACGGGAAGGTGGCTCTGTTGGCGAAGCGTCACCAACTTGCGGTGCGGCGGTGTTCTCTACTGGTCCCTTGGGTGTTGACTTAAGGTTTTCTTGTGACGCCTTTGGTGTTATATTTCGTCTCGCGCCCAGTGGGCTACGATCCCTTGCTATACAATAGTTTAGTTGGATAATTGACCGGATCTCTGTTTGTCTTACTGGGATATAACCATGGCTTCATCTTAAGATAACCCTAGACGGAAGGTCGAGTTAAATGAGAGCTTGGATATCTGTCTCTTGATACTAACCTCCTCGAGCTGGGCAGCAAGGTTTTCCTCACAAGGGCGCAAGTTTGAGCCTTCTTGATAGAACCATGTTCCGCGTCGAACTAATACTGATCAGAGACGGAAGAGGATAGATGATGCCCCGACATACCACTATAAACTGGACCAAGCCAATAGACAGGGGCCAGTTCACGGGATTCTATATCCACGTCAAACAGGAAGTCCTCGTTCACCGGGACGCGAGTGCCAGTTAGCTGTGAGCATGAGATTCTGGTAGCCTGATCCGAGATGTTATCTGTGGTATGGCCTGTCACATCTGCTTTACGCTTTCTTGTGGCTGTGTTTGTGTTTCCAGGAGCCGAGTTCCGAGTACTTTCCATTTTTTCGAGCAGCTTCTGATACTCAGCTTCAAGAGCCCTTGAGTCAGAGGTCGAAAATGCATTGAATTTCTTGGGTGACGTCGAAACCTGCTCAGGTTCCGTCGAACGGCTTAGTTTGGGTTTTCGCTTTGGAGCATCCACGGCGTGAAACCACTGAACCTTTAGTGGAGGGCATCCTGAAGGATATGTTCGGAAACTTTGGCCATATAGGTGAGTCGTGCTATGGTCGTCTGGATTCGCAGGCGCCGCGGCCAGGAGGCTGTCTGGCTCTGCTTTAGGCTTTTGAATTGGAGTTATACTGCGACTGGCGGCCCAAGGGTTTATTGAATCAACTGCGGAACTCAGATACGACTTCTCGGTCTTCTTGTCAGTAGCCACCGGGGCCATTGTTGCACTGAAACTTCTTGACCATGCACTTGGGTCTTTTTTGCAGAAAATCGACAGCGTATGCCTCTTCAGCAAGGATAAAAAGGTAACTGGGCGTGTTTGGAGCTGTAGTAGCGCCAGAGTGTTACGAATCTCACCGGTGTCCTGGAGAGTCAGACCTCAAATCAATGACTGGCGTTATCAGCCCTGGCAAAGTTATGCGGATTGGTCGGGCAGAATAGCTTAAAGCGAAAGTACAAGAGATGAGTTTGGGCCTGCCACAGAGTATGACGAAAGAGGTCTATCACCAAGCACTCAGGGGCATCGAGAGGTTGATAGGATCTCGCACACGTTTCATGTGAAAGTCCATATGACGTCCCAGGGCTGTAACGGCTACGCACCCAGTAGTTACTGTTAGTGCATGTGTCGTAATTGCTAGGTAGCCTCGTAATTGCTAGCCTAGCCGCTTTGAGCTCTTGTCACCTACTAAGGTATGGAGATCTACCTAAGTACTTACCCGATCCATACAAAGTACCCCAAAACATGACCTAACGAACGAGATCAGAGCATGACTACTAACTGACCTACTTGGTACGGCAAGGTGTAGGACGAATTATCGTTACTGCTCTTTACACGATTGACAGTGCACCGCCGTTAATAATAAAACGAATGAAGATTCACATCACGGAGGTTTCATCACTTATTCTCTTTAAATTCCTTTTTGATCCATGTAAATGAATTTTCATGTGGTAACTTGTTAAGCCCTGCACATAATCAAAGTACCACTCAGAAACGAAACACGCATCGAAATCTGTCCGTGTCTAATAAGCCTCGATGTGCATAAGAAACCCATCAACACATAACCACATGTTATTTGAAAGTCACCACGTACTGGCAGGGACATTCACAAGCATAAGATATTTTATTCGATACTTGTGCTCTTGCAACCCCATTTTCACCTTTACTTTTCTCCCACGATGCCGCGCCCTTGATAACCTTTGCCTCGCCTACGCTCAAGGCCATGATCCTTCAGATTGGAAATCGGGTGCAGGAAGTTGCCAATCCGACTTACAGCGACAGTAGGCCTGTCTGGAGAATCAACCCCCACTGAGCCTGCTGCTGCTGAGCGGTATCTGCTGCTGTCATGCCATGGCTGTCTCGTAAACCGCGAATGTCATTTTCTCTGTTTACCGATAACCGGCCAACACCTAGAGCTTCAGCCACAGAGAGAGCGTTTTCGGGAAAAGAAGAGTTCGGAATCGTTGAACATAGCCAAAGCAGAAGCCACAGGGACTCCTCTTGTTTGCACTCAATAGCCAGGTGAAGCCCACTCTTCATATCTGCAAGAGGATCCTGATATGTCACAAAGGACACCATGTCCTCGATGTCATCGCTGGTATCACGAAGCAATTCGACAATACCCCCAACGTCACCCTCTGCACACATTACATGTAGCGCACGAGCCGGACGTGCTTCAGGGTGACTCTCAAGATATGCTTCCTCTGTAATCAACGGTAGAATGTCTAGTCCTTTTTGGACACCACCTTCATTTGTATATGTTGTAATGATTGCCGCACCCGGCGATGCAGAGAGAAATGGGTTGGTCACAGAAGGTCCCGCGTTATTGATGGGGAGATGGGCGCTGCAGCTGGGACACTTAAGAGACAGCGCTATGCCAGTGGATTGATCCAACAAGCATTGCCTAAAAATAATCAGTTTACGCTCCGAGCGGTGAAGAGACAGACATCAAATGAACTCACCAATGGAAATGACAACCGCAGGACAATTCGAGATCATCAGGGACCGATGAGTTCGAGGTAGTACTGGGACCAGCGGGACCGGAAGCCTCGAACTCATCATCGTCTATTTCCAACCGCAAAACCAACGCCTCCTCGCAAACCTTACAGAGCGACATAATGGTAGTAAGCAGTCAGGGTATTCCTTGGAATTATAAAACCATGAAAGATGCGTAATTTGAGGTGGCTAAGGCAGGCAGATGTGAATGAAGTATAGCAGACAGTAGGGGCACAAATAACTTTTGCTCTGCTTTTTTCCTCTTCTCCACCTCCACGTTTCTGCAGAATAGGTAGGTACATACTATAGTACCATACCTACCTACCTCCATACTAGGTACTGACTGCTGGGCAATAGTGTACCTGACAAGTCGAGTGGGGCCCTGTGTAGATAATCTAGGTACCTACCTAGATATCTTTAGCAGTAGATGGTACTGACTGGTACACAGCGTCTTAGTAGCAGGAAGTCATACCTTTGCGTGAGAGCGTTTAATCCTTAGCCTTAGGTAAAGTGGCACACTAAAAGAAGAAGAAAGCATAGTAATTGAACACCTACAAAACTCATTCTTGGTAAGACAGTATAAAACAA
Source organism: Fusarium palustre (assembly GCA_014899045.1). NCBI lineage: Eukaryota > Fungi > Ascomycota > Sordariomycetes > Hypocreales > Nectriaceae > Fusarium > Fusarium palustre. Next base: position 190,982 of record JAAVUH010000199.1, read on the forward strand.
CAGTGTAGGAGAATAGACGGATACTACTGAAGAGTCGAGTCAAGTGATAGATCCTAGGAGGAGCAAACAATGCCCACCTACCATGGATGGAAGGCAGCAGCTTTAGGCACAATTGGATTAGTGCTAATGTGCTAGGTACTTTGGTATTACTAGTGCAGGTGGCCCAGAGGAGAACTCGGACAGGGGACAGAAAAAAAGCTGCACTGCCATCTCGAAAGTGCTATGCCATTACATCATTGCCGATACAGGCCTGCAGGAGGCTCCCAGCAGGGAAGCTCCCCGCAGTGACGTGGCAGGGAAGTACTGTGGCGCAAGCGGATAGGTATACTGGCGGCGATTTGGCCCACTCAAGATACTCGAGGTGTCGTTAGAAGATACTTGGTAGACCGCATTGTTCAGGTACTGCTCAATCTGGACAAGGTGCTCTCAAGGCCTCCCCACTCCCCACTCATGCTATGGATGCCGCCTGAAGACTGGCGTTCGTCTCCTTTCAGGTGCCCAATTCTCGCATCATCATCTTCTTCAACTCGTAACAGTGATCGGCCTCTCATTGCGCAACAGGTCGCTTCTCTATTCTCTTAATTGCTTCGCGGCCCCTACGTGCCGCTATAACTTCTCTCTACTTGGTAGTCTATTTCTGTAAAAGCGCCCTACCCGAGCGCCCCTCATTCCCCCGCCATGAACGTCTTGAAGCTTCAGAGGTCGGTTGCGCCGGATCTTGCGGGCTACATTGCTCAACTAACAGTGAGGCTATAGGAAGTTTCCTCAATTCCAACAAAACGAGATCTTCACCTTGTCCGATGCCTTCCAACGACTTGATGTTGACGATAAGGGATACCTTGACGAAGCTACCGCTATCAAGGCCACGCAACAAAGCGAGAACCAGCCCTACGATGTCGTGCGCCAAGCGCTAAAGGAAGTCGAGCTTGATTCATCACGACGCGTTGAGCTGGAAGACTATGTCAGCGTGTGTAATAGCGCTAAACCCTCTAAAACTTGGTAATTGACACTGACTCTTTTACAACCAGCTCGTTGCCAAGCTCCGCGATTCCTCACCTGCTCAAAAGCGCATGTCTACAGGGCCTACTTCATCCTCAGGAGGTGGAGGAGGCGTTGTCGCACAGCGAACTGGCGGTCATGCCTCCAAAGGCAGTTTAAGCGGCAAGATCCAGGTCCAAGGCTCCAATGCCAACATCACTCACACCATCAACGAGGATGAGCGCACTGAGTTCACCCGCCACATCAATGCTGTTCTGGCTGGTGATGCCGATATCGACAGTCGTCTGCCTTTTCCCACAGATACATTCGAAATGTTCGACGAATGCAAGGATGGTCTGGTCTTGGCCAAGCTCATCAATGATAGTGTTCCTGACACTATCGACGAACGTGTTCTTAACATTCCCGGTAGGAAGATCAAGAACCTCAATGCTTTCCACATGAGCGAGAACAATAATATCGTCATTGAGTCTGCCAAAGGAATAGGATGTTCTGTTGTCAACATCGGTGCGGGTGACATCATTGAGGTCAGAGAGCATCTTATTCTGGGTCTGATTTGGCAGATTATTCGACGAGGACTTTTGGGTAAGATCGATATTAAGCTCCACCCTGAGCTTTACCGACTGCTTGATGAGGACGAAACCCTTGAGCAGTTCCTCAGACTGCCCCCGGAGCAAATTCTCCTTCGCTGGTTCAACTATCATCTGAAAGCTGCTAAGTGGTCTCGCACGTAAGTTCGCGCTGTTCATTGATGTTTGTTCTTGATGCCAAACTGACTGTTCCCAGTGTCAACAACTTCTCTTCCGATGTTAAAGATGGTGAGAACTATGCGGTTCTGCTTGCACAGATTGGTCCTGAATATGGTGTTACCCGTGCGCCTTTGCAAAAGCAAGACTTACATGACCGGGCCGAGGCCGTTCTCCAAGAAGCAGACAAGCTCGGCTGCCGCAAATTCTTGACACCGAAGTCCCTTGTTGCTGGAAATCCGAAGCTTAACTTGGCTTTCGTGGCTAACCTCTTCAATAACCATCCCGCTCTTGACCCTATTACCGAGGAGGAGAAACTCGAAGTCGAAGACTTCGATGCGGAGGGAGAGCGTGAGGCCCGAGTCTTCACTTTGTGGCTCAACAGTTTGGATGTCCAACCTGCAGTCGTTTCCTTCTTCGATGATCTTCGGGACGGTGGTATCCTCCTTCAGGCTTATGAGAAGGTTATCCCCAACTCTGTCAACCCTCGACACGTCAACAAACGTCCAGCTCACGGTGGAGAGATGTCAAGGTTTAAGGCCGTTGAGAATACCAACTATGCGATCGAACTAGGCAAACAGAATGGCTTCTCGCTTGTGGGTATTCAGGGAGCCGACATCACTGATGGGCAGAGGACTTTGACTCTTGGTCTCGTATGGCAGCTTATGCGCAAGAACATCACAGTTACCCTGTCTTCATTGGCCCAGAAGCTGGGCAAGAGGGAAATCACCGACTCCGAGATGGTGCGATGGGCAAACGACATGTCACAAAAGGGCGGCAGGAACTCTGCCATTCGGTCTTTGAAGGACCCTTCAATTGGTTCAGGTATCTTCCTTCTGGATGTCTTGAATGGAATGAAGAGCAGTTACGTCGATTACGACCTTGTGACAGCTGGTCAGACCGACGAGGATGCTTACTTGAATGCAAAGCTAAGCATCAGCATCGCTCGAAAGCTCGGTGCAACCATCTGGCTAGTCCCCGAAGATATCTGTCAAGTCCGCAGCCGTCTGATTACTACATTCATCGGTAAGCATTTCCTAAGTTTTCTGTATCCGGTACAATTCGCTAATTTGACTGATAGGTTCCCTTATGGCTACCTATGAAAGAATGTAGATCTAGTCTGGACCTTGTTTGGCGACAGTGCGTTCCGGAGATGCTGTTATCATTCGTTGGAATACCTTATATATTATCATAAAAGCTTTTGTTCCATTGATCCAAGCTCTACTACCGGAGCCTATCTCTTACTCAAAATCAAGAAAGGTCCCGACTGCGTAGTCTCTCAAGTAAATCGAGCAGCCCTAGCTTATATACTACTTCACAATGTCACGAGCCACCGTCGGTCTAGTATCATTTGCATAATGGTCTGTAAAGACAGTGTCTCAACTTTAACATACTAAGATCTGGATTCCTCGGGTGATGAAGGCCTAATCCAGATCAAAGGATCAAAGGATCAAATACAGGCTGCATAGAAGACTCGGTCCTGTAAAGATACCCAACCAGAATATCAGATTTCCCAATGTTTTGCGCCCCCGCAGCCATTTGGTGCGACTCAACCTCACCAGCTTCAATGCGGACTGTCAGTAATCAAGCCAGTGAGCCAGTCAAAGAACTTACCGGCAGTTGGCACATTTGGAGGAATAGGAGATAGCCTCTCAATTTTTTGAATAAACACCACATGACCAACTCATGAACACAAGCTGAGAGAAAAAATGTGATGAGGGTGGCTGTGTGTTTGTTGACCTTCAAGGATGAAATAGAACTATGGTAGACATGTCGTAACAAAAAGACGTGCACTGGTCGGTTCCAGTCACGAGCGAATTGATCCCAGGAAACTGATAAGCGAATGTGTATCAGTTCGTGTACCTTCAGCGTGCAAATGTTGTCCGACTTACCGCTATTCCACCATGCGTCATAAAAACTACGATCAGCAAAGTATGTCAACTCGGCTAAGATGTTTAGGATAGTCTCCCATATGAGATACCAGACAAGCTGATGATTTAGTACACTTCTTCCGACTTAAATGATGTTTTCACTTACCAGATATTCCATCATGAAGGGAAAGATGAGATCAAGAAGTAGTCCCGGGAACTCCTGAAGTCTCTGAGTAAGCGGAACACCATTGTTCTTCATTTCAACTGTTCTCATGACTACGGGATCTGCATGTTTCTGTTAGACTTTGTAGTTGATAGGTTCCTGGTAAGGATCGACTTGCATATAGAATACTGCGAGACCTGTACCATGACGAACAATATGCCGATCATTGCTACAGATTTCTCCAATACATATGACCAGTCGATCGAGTCTGATCGTGGATACTCTATCTCATAGACCAAAGTTGGTAAAGGAATCCATTTGCAATGGTGAAGGAAAGATAGATTGTTCGGATATGCTTTGTCTGCCATGGCAGCAGTACCCTTGAGTTCGTCTGACATAGCGTCAATCTCCCATTTCATGATACGCTCAAATAAGGCGATTTGTTGGCCGTCCAAGGGTTCATGTGAGGCAATTGCTCGTGAAATCTTCTCTATATCGCTCTCTTTTTGTTCTGGTTGCGCTGAGATGGACTTCCGACGCTCTTCGGCAGAGGGGGCAACGTTTAGGTGTTGCGTTGAGATGGCGGATGCAGGGGGCTCAGTCTGAGAAGGGGCCACGGCTGGGTCAACGAGGTCGAGTTGTTTCAGCTTCTTGGTTATAGCTGCACGATGTTTATAGATTGAAGATAGGTGACCATTATAGAAGGCATACGAATGTTGCTTCATCAACATAACAATGCCATGCAAAACGAAAAACACGGTATGAGTCCACGGCCAGTCACGCCACAGAGTCAAGCCAATGACCCCGACCAGGAAAACTGTTTGCCAAATCTAAAGAAGGTTTCTCAGTTCAAAATCCGACGAGACGAGGTAATTCTGTCACCTACATGCTGGAGCAACCATCCTGCCCGGTCCCAATCGAGGTAATTGGCAGATACTAACCATTGGTTCAGCCAAGTCACTGCTGTAAGAGCACACATGATGCCATCTGATAAAAGAAGAACGACCACTTCATCCGGTCAGTTTATTCATACCAATGAATATCAGCTAAGAGGGAATTCATACCATCTCGATGAAACATGGTCTTCATAATATCGCTGGTTCCCAGAGGGTTTCCATAAACTTGCCAGTTCCGGACGGAAATCTTCAAAACGAAAAGAGACACGGCAAGCCAGAACAACGTGTAGAATCCGTGGAACGGGCTGTTGAATGCTGACGGGTTATGGCGATCAAAGGCAGAGAGCTGGCGAGTGAAGACGAGATCAGCAAACTTGCGTCGTCGAACCTTTGGACCAGAGGATTCTTCAGACCACTGCGAGCTAGTCATGAGTAACTGTTGAAGGCTTTTGTCCTCGTCCGAGACGATATAGACGCTTGAGTCGCGGTGCTTGAAACTTGACTCGGGTTCTGCGGCGGATGAAGATGCTGATAAGATTTCCGGCAGTGGACGACCACTGCGAGCATACGGGCAACGATTCCGAACCTTGGGTGACTCTGGTTCTTTCAAAGTTGGACGGACGTTTTCTTCGTAATCCTCTTCGCTAGGAGTCTCGGATCCAGGCGTATCAAGCGTGGCACCGACAGCCCGTAGAGCTTCGCCGAGCGATCTCGACGTTGGCCGTCGAGTTTCCGACGCCGCATATCCGGAGCTCCGGTCGGGATGTGGAGAATCCTCCGGAGCCAGTGAGGAAACCATGGTTCTAACAGTAGGTTTTGGAAATAAAGAGTGTATGTTATTTAGAAGTAGCCACACAATTCTGTGAACAAGAGCAGAAGAGGCTTTCTCCTTCGGAAATATGGAAGAGACGGTCTAACAAGCATTTGTTGCTCTGAAACTGTAGGCAGAAAAGGTAGAAGTTCCCATATCGTTACCATAATAAGCGGGAAGGCCTTTTTAAGAACAATCCGAAAAGAGCTCAGGCATGGATAATGAACTTGAAGTCTGAACGGATGCAGCGGCTCACGATCCAACAATGTAAGCTACAGTCACAACGGTACCTGCTGATGAGTCCGAAGTTGCCGTGCGACAAGAGAAAGGCCAGTTACTTACCAGGGTATGAATAACAAATACATGTGCTTGTTTTGCCCGACCATCTATATGCGTCTGATCAAACGTCATTCTGTCGGCCTTCTAGCAGACCCTCCACACTTATTACTATACCCGACGTTCGCTGTCCGCTCCGAGCCTGCCGACCGTGTGCGAAGGAGCCAGGTACTTCTTACATAGTAAAGTCCCCATAGTCTCATCAATCAGGCACCGGTGAATAAGCTACCGTCGGGAATATGGCTAGTATGGTCGGGTATGTCTTATTTCGCCAGAAGTCTAGTTAAAGGCTGAGCAACATTGCGAAAAGAAAACCCTATTACTCTGCCTATAGTTGATATGCTGTCAAGACCAAGCCAGACGAGCAAGCACAAGGTGAGCTATGATGATCACATGTGCTGATGTGTCGCACTAGACATTTTTTAGTACTTTTCTATACCATTACATGGGTTTTCCTTGAAAGGGCTACGCGCTCGCCGGTCGGCCTTGCTCGACCCCGTGGGCCAATTTTACAGTCTGGAAGAGCAGGCGAAGAATCCCGATCTTCAGAGCTTTCCGGTCAATTTATTCACATTGAACAGGTGAGTACTTGTAGATTGTAAGCCTGACAAAACAAGGCTGCACCGGTACCTAGTAGGTTCTAGTGTCCTGTCAAGAAAAAAGAGCTTCATCACCTTGTAAGTGTAACGCGCTTTGATTGGGTGCGCATGTCAATTATATTATGTCAGCGACGCCGCTAAATTTTCCACGCCTGCCAACACTCGTGACTGCATCGTAACGTATCGTGCAACCTTGAAAGGCGTCGAGGTTACACCATCATCAATCGTTTTCCATCGATTCTTATCCTCTCAGCACACTTTTAAAACTGCTTCATCGGTTTCTCTTGTTACAATCACTTCTAGAAGCACGTCTTTTGCAACACGACAATGTCTCGCGGCGGCACCACCCTTTACGTGACCGGCTTCAGCCACGGCACCCGCGCTCGCGACCTCGCCTACGAGTTCGAACGGTATGTCAACCTCGCCCACGCTCACGCCCACGCCCTCGTCCACGTCCGCGTCCCATCGTTTTCGCGCGCGCCTTCGTCTATGTCTGTGCCATAGCCTGGGGACTCTTTCGATGCAATGCAAAGGTCTCCTGCTTGGCCATGATGCCTCGCCGTCCATCGTCGTCCTTACGTCCTCGTCCTCCCGTTTTCGTTCTCGCTCGCGCCCACGCCCCAGCACCCCCTCCTCCCCTGTCTTTCCATTTTCTTCGATGGGACTGCTCGTATATTGCGCAGTCGCTCTTCTACTCGAGCAAATGCATGAATGCTACGCGCATTCGTATCCAAAGGGGGGCTTCTGTCGGCGTTTTGCTGCGTTACAATGTGCTTCATAAAATACTGACCAATCCTTTAATAGCTATGGCCGACTGGTTCGCTGTGACATTCCTGCACCCAGATCTACGTCCAGCCGTCTGTGAGTGTGATCTGCAATGGTTACTTGCGACTGAGCTGACATGGACAATAGCTTCGCCTTTGTTGAGTATGAGGACCGACGTGATGCTGATGATGCTTATCACGAGATGCATAACAAACGTATTGGTCGTGATGACATTTTAAAGATCGAGGTTCGTCATTCAACTTCACCAATTAACAATGCCTGGCGTCTGGAAACAATTGCTAACTTTAACTTGTCTTTTCCAGTGGGCTCGCACTCCTCCTTCAGCATCTTGGCGCTTTGAGTCAGGCCGCGATCGTGACCGACGTGGTGGTGCCCGCTCTCCCAGACGTGGACGTTCTCCTTCCCCTCGTCGCAGCACTCGCGATTATTCTCCTCGCAAGGACGACCGTAGGGACCGTGACCGAGACTATGATCGCGAGAGCCGACGTGACAGGGATCGCTCCCGCAGTCCTGACCATCGGTAAGTTCGCCTCTTACTTTGTCTGTTGTCCGTACTAACACTGCCACTGTAGGGACCGCGAGCGTGACTCTAAGGATGATCGCGAGGACCGTGACCGCCGTGAGAACGGCACCAACGGTGATGACCGAAAGCGTACGTTTTGTATTCCCTTTTTGGTTGACTTGTGCTCACAATAGCCGCAGCTCTCGACAGTCCTCCCCCTGCCAACGAGGATCTCGACGTCGCCGAGTGAGCGTTCCATACGCAGTACTAAAAGCGCTAGCGATGTTGCCTGGGCTTGTGCAGCTCAAGCAAAAGTTCCTGCTTTCTGGCCGAAGCTAGCTTCATTCCCTGCTACTTGACAGGTGCAATGTGTAATATTGTTTGAATAGCCCGGCTAAATGGCAACGTATAAGAAACTACGGACGCCATGTTGAGTTGGGTGGGTGATCTCGTTTTTTCGAGACTGAAGTCTTTTGCCACGGCGCGTTTTATTTGGAGGCTTGTCATTTCGTAGTTAGTTTTAGATTGTTCTGTACCATGATTCGGCGCAACGGGTCATTGATCTGTTTTCCTCGCTTCTCAACTCGTCGTTGTCAGCTGAATATATGTATGGCCACGACGTTGTGTAACACGAAGTTGTGACTTGTTCTATATACGCGGTGGCGCTATAGTGAATAAATTAGGTTGCCGTTCAAGTTCAGACTTTGCTCATTGCAGCTCCTTTTCCTTAAGCTTGAACAGGAGGAGTCTAATGGTGACCGTGTCGTAGTACTGAGTAGTAGTCGTAGCTGAACTGCATTTCCCTCCTTGTGAAATAGAATGTAGCTTTTCAGTTTCCAGCCCAGAGCAATGAAAAATGTCGACCTCCAGACTTTGAATCTGGCAGACACACAACTCAAGGTGTAGTAGACGATGACATAGTCCGTATCTGTCTTTCCCTGTAGCAATGCAACATCATAAAAGACTAGCAAACTTGGTTTGGTAGCCAAGACAAAAAAAAAAAAAAAAACCCAATATAGGTAGAGTAAAAGTCTTATGCCGTTCTAGCAGGTTCGCAGGTAAATCAAGCCTTTGTCCAGTCTTATGGCATTGGTTTACCCTGTAGCTGTTGCTTCCAACCATAAGTAGCACCAACCCCACAATTGTTAACCTTCCAGGTCCTGCTATTGCTTCTCCCGAACGGCAACCGGGGCACCACGCGCGCGCCCCCGAAGTCATCCGCATCGCCGGCTCACGCGCCCCCATCCGCTCGTTGACGGCACCGATCCCGTTACCCCGTCCGTTGAACATACGCTTCTCACTATAATCCGACCTCATCTACATACATACAGACGATACTTGTCGAGCTGTCGATTGCCTCCTGGTTCGCCAACTACCCGCTTCGCTTCCACGCCTTGTCGTGTATTGGTCCCAGCGCATACGTTTCTTCCTTCTTCTCCGATGGTTACCGACAGCTTTTCCCTGATTCGACCTCAGTATGCCATTGCGATTCTTCAATCGACAGTAACAATTGGAAAGATCACTCCATCGGAGATCGCAACGGTCCCAATCTCGCAATCCCGTGCTCCGAAAACTGCCTGCCACTGTCGCAATCCATAGCTAGAACACATTGACGACCACCACTACGAATAACACAGCGCTCCAAACAAAGACGAGGCCTTGGCTTGAGGTCAACTACAAGATAGCTCCGCACAGCGTGATATATCAACACACTACGATGTCTACTGTACGTGAGACATGCGCCATTGCTTCTTTCGAGATGATTGGTGCATAGTTACTGTTCTATAGAAGTGCCGCTAATCAGGCAGTTTAGTCACAGCCTGACTTGGTGACTTCGGCAACGGCTGTGGCCTCTGACAGGTCCATACAGTTTCGAGAGTCCATTTCCCAGCCAGTTGTCGCCGCATTTTGCGCGGGAGGTGTCGCCGGTGCCGTGTCCCGAACGGTTGTATCCCCTTTAGAACGACTCAAGATTCTTATGCAGGTGCAAAGCGTTGGACGAGATGCGTACAAGCTGTCGGTTGGAAAAGCTTTGATCAAAATGTGGAAGGAAGAAGGCTGGAGAGGTTTCATGCGAGGCAATGGCACCAACTGCATTCGCATTGTTCCTTACTCTGCTGTTCAGTTCAGCAGCTACAACTTTTACAAGCGGGTGCGTGGTGATTCAACGTCCGGCTTGAGCTCATGCTTGAGAGGCTAACAGAGCCATAGAGTATATTTGAAAGTCACCCAGGAGCTGATCTGTCACCTCTCACTCGCCTTGTCTGCGGCGGCCTAGCGGGGATAACGTCCGTCTTCCTCACATACCCTCTCGACATTGTCCGAACACGACTATCTATTCAGTCTGCGAGTTTCGCCGAGCTGGGCGCCAAGCCAGAGAAGTTACCTGGCATGTGGACTACTTTGATCCAAATGTACAAAACCGAGGGCGGTCTGTCTGCGTTATATCGAGGTATCGTCCCTACTGTTGCTGGCGTAGCGCCATATGTAAGTCCCAACACCGATGCTCGGCCGGCATCTTGGATGCTGACAAGAATTCTCTCAGGTCGGCCTCAACTTTATGGTTTATGAATCCGTCCGTAAATACTTGACTCCAGATGGAGAGCAAAACCCCAACGCGACACGGAAGCTGCTTGCTGGTGCTATCTCTGGGGCCGTAGCACAAACTTGCACATACCCCTTGTAAGTAGTCCCACGGTCTATCATTGCCTACGTAGAAGGCTCACCGCTCACATGGTATGCAGCGACGTTCTACGGCGGCGATTCCAGATCAACACAATGTCAGGTATGGGCTACCAGTACAAGGGAATAACAGATGCAATTCGGGTTATCGTGATGCAAGAGGGAATCAAGGGCCTTTACAAGGGCATCGTGCCGAATCTCTTGAAGGTGGCCCCCAGTATGGCATCAAGTTGGCTGAGTTTCGAGATGACGCGTGACTTCCTTGTCGATCTCAGGCCTAATGCTGAGCCCCAACCATTATGATTTTAGATCGATTCGCTAAGATAGTCTGTACGACCATCCGGATTTCTGAAGTATATTCTGCTTAGTAGTAGGGGAGGGAACAGTGGGACGAAGAATGGCGCGGTTATGGGAGATGTGACACAGGTAGATGTACATTCATGGGATAACGGGAGCAATGGCAAAACACACAGGGTAAGGCCTGCTGTGTGTATTTGGTGGGCATGTATAGAGGGCAAGGTATTACAGGTAGGAAAGAATCGGTACCTAGTAGGATACTAGAAGGTCATTTGACTAAATAGACAAAGAAACTGGCTACGAAAGCATAAACGATAATTGTTGGCGTACAATGGTGATCTCGATATCACATTGTAATGGGTTTATTTAGCGTTGGTTGCAGATTTCGACATGCCCCAGGAGATCAGAACAGTTCGCCTCTGTAATCATAAGAGACGGACGGAATTAATAGGTACGATTTGGACAAGATTTAGACCGTTTGTCTTTGGCCTGGAACCACACCTCGGTGAGTTCGGTGAACAAGAGGGGACCCAAGGTGACTAAGAAAACCCTAACTGCCATCCATCACCGCCCTGAGATCGGCCGCACCAATCTGGTAGACCCACCAGTGCAAAGGCTTTTCGAAAGGTGAAAGAAAGTGCTGTTCGACGCATCCACCTCCATACCCAGCATCGCCAAATTTCACAGCGACAACCGCCGTCATGGGTACGTGAAGATATTGAAGTTCAGCCTCTGTATGCGAGTAGAGAAGGAGTGCTTATGTGCCTCCTTCTCTGCGACCAATGCACCATCTTGTTCGCGAAAGCGCAAGACAGAGTTGCAATTTTTTGAGCATGCTTGAACAAAAAGGCTGACGATGGCTTCGCCTCACAGGTATCGATCTCGACCGCCACCACGTTAAGGGCACTCACCGCACTGCCCCCAAGAGCGACAATGTCTACCTCAAGCTCTTGGTGAAGCTTTACCGCTTCCTGGCTCGTACGTCCAACCTTTCGCCAACTGCTTCGTAAAGTCGAACACAACTAACCCGATTCATTTGCAGGCCGAACCGATGCCTCTTTCAACAAGGTTGTTCTCCGACGCCTGTTTACGTCCAAGATCAACCGACCTCCCGTCTCCTTGTCCCGCATTGTCGCCAACATCAACAAGGAGGGTGAGAAGCGAACCGTCGTTGTTGTCGGTACCATCACCGATGACAACCGTCTGCTCGAGTGCCCCAAGGTGACCGTCGCTGCCCTGCGATTCACTGCTACCGCCCGTGCCCGCATCATCGCTGCTGGTGGCGAGGCCATCACACTGGACCAGCTTGCTCTCCGTGCTCCCACTGGAAGCAACACCCTGATCCTCCGTGGCCCCAAGAACGCCCGTGAGGCTGTCAAGCACTTCGGCTTTGGTCCCCACAGCCACAAGGTAAGATCAACTGCGGCTTACTTACAAAGGACACCATCTAACCCCTACTGCAGAAGCCTTACGTCGAGTCAAAGGGTCGCAAGTTCGAGCGTGCCCGTGGCCGAAGACGTTCTCGTGGTTTCAAGGTCTAAGCGGTTTCAAGGTGAAAATTATTGGCCTTGGGTGGAGTTGGGGCCAGTCTATTGGGCAAATGATGCCGAACATCGGCTTGCAAATGGGTCTTGCATGGAATTGGCGTGCCTAGGTATCACAAAATTCTACAACGAACTTCTTGCGCATTGCCGCCGTTATGATGCAACTTTCTACTTGATAAAAAATGACTGGCCCAAGATATCATATATCGTGAACATCTTAGTGCCATTTAGCACTCCATGGATTTTATCGAAGCTCTTCTATATGCCCACTTCGTCTAGTCCAGTCCTGCGTGTCCGTTGATGGTTATACCGTAATATTGGGCTTCCTTCGCAATCCAACAAAGTATGCCTCGCGACTTTCCTGTAGAAGGGATTAGCGAATTTGTGCACCCCAGGTGTGTGTATCCAGTCGATGGACATGCCTTTCTTGAAGAATCCGGCTTTTCCCTGAATACTCTGCTGAAGAGCATCTTCAACTTTTTCTCAAAGTCCTTGTCCTCGGATCCCTGATAAAACTTGCAGACAAAGTGTCCACCAGATCTCAGGGTATCACTAGCAAATTGTAGCGCGGCGGCACAGAGATCCTAAGTCGATGAGTTTGAATGCTTTCACAACGATTGGTCAAAGAAATTCTTACCATACTCCCAGCATGGTCGCGGAAGGCGTTCCCGCTCGTGTTCATCAACCTATGATACGGGTTACTCAACGTGTTCACGTTAAATCCGGCGGTTTGGTCCCAGGGTGCTGACATGTCACTGAGAACAACCTAGATAGGTGTTAGCATACTGGCTATGCCGACAGATGGTAGAACAAACATCTACGATACGCTTTTTTCTTGCCTCTAACTCCAAGAGCGGTACCTCATCCTGGGCAGCATGACGTTCCATATCAAGATAACTCGGCCGATCAAGTGCAGCAGCCTCATCGGGATCAGACTGTTCGGATGCACTATTATCTTGTAGGGGGGGTGGCCGTCGGTGGCTTTCAAGAATGAAGTTTTTGACCATTTCCTGTACGTCTGGCGACAGGAAGTCGCCCTGGAAGGTTGCAACACCACGCGGCGGCTGGGCTGGGATAAGATCGATACCAATAACCCGGCCGTTGGGCCTGGTTCTCTCAACAGCGACCTAATGTCGTCAATTGATCTGCAGAACCGAGAGAAATACGGAGCTTACCTGTGACCAGCTGCCTGGTGCATACCCCTGACAATGAAGTAAGTAAACAAGCTCCTGGCACTGAGAATCCAGAGTATAAACTCAACTCACAAGATCGACCACTGTCTGCCCGTTTCCCTTGAAAAGCCTGTATTTTGAGTCCATCTACTGGGACGTTAGCCTGTTTATGACTCTTGAGATGCTATGAAAGAACTTGACGGACCTCGAGGAGCTTAAAAGCCGCCCGGCTTTTGAGTCCCTGTACCTTCGCACCACGGGCATAGGAATCACGACCCTGGCGCTGTTTCCAGCGAGATCCCGACGACGACCATCGGACGAAAGGTGTGACCAGCTTCTGCAATGATAGTACTGGAAATTTCCGACAGCCTGTAACGCATGGTACCAACCGAGAGACCATTGTGAATATTGTAGGAGTTGAGAATAATGATACAAATAGCGATAAAACTTTTCATAGCCCTGTATTAATTAGGCTTCCTTCTCCAAGTGATTAGCGGAAACCATGAGGATTCTAAAATCAATTTTAGTAACGCAAGTACGAAATCCGAAAGATAATACGGTAACTCATTCGATCAGCGAAACCCCTAACAGTTCTAGACTTTAGAGAATATGAAAGATGCGAAATGGTAGACTAATGATTGATGATTGATCTTGGAGTGCCAGCCTCGCTAACCTATACCACCCACCGCACTGGCTGGTGAAATACAGCACAAACCTCTAACACACTTGGATGATTTCTAAGTTTTGAATATACTCTTTGTTTTCGCATCTACCGAAAGCAAATGTAATCGTAATTCCATTTCGAGAACTTCACGCCTATGCCAAAACTCCCGACCTAATAGCACAGCTACTCTAAACCACTAAATGAGTAAACACCGATAAACTACGCTGTTGCATGCCACTTTTGTCCGATTAGACACACGATACAACCGAACAGTCCCACTCAATGAAGAAAACTAGCATTGACTCCTCGCCTGTCCTTTTTCAAGGGAGAGAAAGTCGCTCCGCCGAATGCACTACGAGGGCCTCCCAATGGCGCTTTCAGCCTACGGCCAGCCCCCATCTGTATCTTTGCTGGATTTGGCGTAGGTTCAGCTTCGTCGTCGTCAAACAGAGTCTTGTTGCCACCACCAAGCACTTTGCGTTTCTTCTTTCGCGCATCTGCATCATCGACACCATGCTTTGGCAACGGTGGAGCAGGGTTGGACTTCAGTAGCCCAGGCATTTTCTTGGGCCTTGAGGAAGGCTCAGTCACCACCTCACCAATCTCGGCTTCCTCACTCACCGCGGCAAGCTTGCCGGGAATCTTTGTTGCTTTTGCCTTTTTCTTTGCCTGTACAGGCATGTTCTTCTTTGTTGTCGGTGCCTCATCGAGAGCCTTTCTTGGCCTACCTCGCCCCTTCTGAGCCTCTGGCTCTTCAATCTCTTCAGTACTGATATGACCATCTGCCTGATCATCTGATCCAGAAGCTTCATGTATCGCTTCAGTTGAGAGCGCATCACCAGCTTCCACAGTTCCCTCTTCAAGAGGTTCTACAGGCTCTGTACCATTAGCAGATTTGCTGGTTGGCGAGCGGACTTCGCTAAGCTCATCCGACAGGCTGTCAGCTATATTCTTGCTACGATTCAAGAATGGTGTAATCGAGAAGGCCGATTTCTCGCCGACTAACGCCTGTTCAGCGCCTCGCTTCTTGAACGAGCGCCGAAGAGTGGTTTCATCTGGCCCGGGAGTTCCGATGCTGATATCCTCCATGCTTATATCATGAGCTCGCCTCTTCCCAACCAGCTGTTCTTTTACAACAGCATTCTTCTTGTTCAACTTGTTGTTGGTCATCCCCTTACGTGCTTCCTCTAGTTCGGCACGACAAGAGGCAAGCTCGGCTCGTGCGTCCTTCAAGTCTGTCTGTGTCTTCTTCAACTTGCTTCTCGTATCGTCCATGCGGCCTTCCAGCATCTCGTATTCGCCGCGGACTTCCCGTAGCTCTCTACTGTGTTCTTTTTTGAGCTTCTCCATTTCCCCCTTAGCTTCGTCAAACTGCTCTTTCCATTCATCGTTGTTTTGATTTTTCGATTGTATGCGTTGGTTAGATCGTTTCTCATTCTCGAGCTCGACTTCGACCGAACTGAGTTGGCGTTCGAGATCCTGCTTCTGGGCGACAATGGCGCGGTGATTTTTGAGTTGTGACTGGAGGTGTTCGAGCTCGGGTTGGATCAGATCAAGCTTGCGGCTTAGAGCGAGTTTCTCCTGCAAGACCTTACTCGAGTCTTGTCTGAATTCGTTTAGTGAATCGACCTCGGTCTGCTCTGCTGTTAATTGAATATCTGGTAGTTATCGCTGATCACGTACCTTGAGATCTTCCAAGGCATTAGTCTGTTTTCGAATCTGTGTGTCCTGAGCTTTGAGCTTGGACTTGGATGTTTTGAGCTCGGCTTGCGTTTCGCTGTTTTGTTTGGAGAGTTGCTTGACAAGAGCATCTCTCTGAACCAGGCGGTCCTTGAGAGAAGCATTTTCATCGCGTAGTGCCAACAGTCGAAGCTTCAGTAAACGAGCTTCTTCATCACGACCTGTAAGTTCCAACTGGTTGACATTGCTCTGGTGCTTCAGTTCGAGCTCGTTGATCCGAGCCACGCGCTGTGAAGTTGTAATCAGTATTGTGTTAATGCTGAGCATGTCATAACGTGCAAAGCTACCTCGCTGGACCTGACCTTCATTATCCTGGATAAGAAGTGCTGGCTAAAAGAACAATGGGGCTAGATGCGGCAGAGAAGTCCGAAGCTTGGGTATATGCTAAACGTGTCTCATGCGGACGGCTTGAACAACGAAGTGGGATGAAATAACGGATATTAAAAACCAGCCAAAGTCTATGTTTTGGTAACTGGGCTACTCCTAGGCAGTAGCAATAAACAAGATGCTATATAAGGAATAGCGTATAGGCTAGGTGTACTGGCAGAACTGGGTATGTGGCTGGCGACCTACCTAGGTAGCGTCAGTATAGGCACGTGACGGGTAGCACACTTGGAGGTCTCGTCCAACGACGCTGTAGTCTAGCCCCACCAATGTCTTGGACGGGAAGCTTTGTCTACCAGAGCTTACTAAGGTAAGGCATTTCTCAGTACGTACCTACTCAGCCAGAATCAGAGGCCACCTCAGCTTCAGTTCGATAGCTCCAGCTTCTTTGTGTGCAAGGTGTAAGTAACAAGGTGAAGTAGGTTAGTATCTTCAACGTTTCCTCCACTCGTCTCTTGCAACACACTTGGCCAATTGGCCTCTTCCTTCCACTTTCTCTCATTTCCGAACTGTTCTAGCCGCCATGCGCGTCCTCCATTCGCTTTTATCCTTCGTCTTGCTTGCGACAGGTGTTGCGGCTGCGAAGAAGTCCTCCGCCGAGCGGTTTAACGAATTCCACGCCAAACAGACCTCGACGCCTCTCAAGCTTAAGGATTCCACGTACAAGTCCTTGACATCCACGCCTCGAGACTACAGTGTTGCCGTTCTCCTCACCGCTGCCGATGCGCGATTCTCTTGTCAGCTATGCCGCGAGTTCCAGCCTGAATGGGAGCTGCTAGGCAAGAGCTGGAACAAAGGCGACAAGGCAGCCGAATCGCGACTGGTCTTTGGCACACTAGATTTCGTTGATGGTAGAGATACCTTCATGTCGGTATGTCCTCTTGGAGTCAAAACTACGAAAAACATGTCGCAGCTCAGTTACTGACTTGTATAACAGCTTGGTCTCTCAACTGCTCCTGTGTTGCTCCTCTTCCATCCTACGGTCGGTCCTCATGCATCAGTTAAGAAGGAGCCCGATCGCTATGACTTCAACACTGGGTAAATAACGCATTCTTCGAAGCACAAGAATAGCAACGAACTGACATCATTCAGACCTGCATCTGCCGAACGAGTTCACTCATGGCTCGCTCGCTCTCTTCCTGACCGGCCCCATCCGAGCGTCAAGCGGCCTATCAACTATACAGGTTGGATAATCTCCATCACTGCTGTGCTCGGAGTCGTCACCGCAGCCGTGGTTGCTTGGCCCTACCTCTCTCCCGTTTTCCAAAGTCGTAACCTCTGGGCTGCTATCTCCCTAATGGTTATCCTGTTGTTTATCAGTGGACACATGTTCAACCACATCCGCAAGGTTCCTTATGTTACTGGTGATGGACGCGGTGGAATCAACTATATTGTGCCGGGCTTTCAGCAGCAACTCGGTCTAGAGACCCAGATTGTGGCGGCACTTTGTATGTATCACCCTTTTCTTCTTAACTTACCTGCTCATGCTAACCGCCATATTCAAGATGGCGTCTTGTCATTCTGCGTCATCACTCTCGCCATCAAAGTTCCGCGAATCGCTGATGCCAAGACCCAGCAAGTCGCTGTCATCGGTTTTGGTGGTCTTCTGTTCCTCGTGTACAGCTTTTTGCTGAGCGTGTTCCGTGTCAAGAATGGCGGATATCCATTTTCTCTTCCACCTTTTATGTAAAGAAGTTTGAAAGTAGGGGCAAGTGATTGGAACAACGCCTGGATAAGTCTTGCGTCGCACACCAACGTCCACCTTACACAGAGTCGCCATCATCATCAAGGTGATGAACTGATAGGCCATGCTGGACTGAGAAGACAAAAGTATTGTATCGGATAGGGAGCCTAGGAAAATGAAACAACGAAGTGTCAATTGCTCGTCAACAATAATTCTTTGATTATTTTCATCAGTGTGTAAGCATTATCGCATTCATGACTCATGAAAGCATGCGAAATCCAACCAAATACTTGGTGAATAGCAATATGTTCAATGCTATCTATGTTGTATATTCGTTAAGTGTTGAGCTTGCGATTGTAGCACAATGACACACATTCTGTTGAGCTATGATCGTTTACGTAGCTAGCTCTTGATATGTCTCAATAGATACTTATGCTATTCATGTTCATCATACACAAATTTAGACTGTACTAGTTGGCCGTGTTACACAATACCTTAGATAGGCACATACATACACCATCAGCAGAAAAAAGTCGTGAACTATTTTGAAAACTCGAGTTCTTTATTGGAGAACAAAAGGATGAATCCCGGTAATTTCAGGGGCTGCCTATAACCAGCAAATGCGTTATGCCCTCGTCAGATTTGTAGTCGCCCCCCTTCCTTTGCATCAATAAAGACCAAACGAGGAAGCCAACCAATTGACGCCCCACCAATGATCTACCTTCTTCCGCTCGCCTTCGTCACCACGCCTCTTTTTTAGGGTAGAGCAATTTATGCCCTCGACATAACACCCCAGGCACGGATGATGTTGTCAGTGTAACCAGCGAACAGAGTCTGGCCATCAGCAGACCAAGCCAAGCTGACACACTCGGGCTCTCGGCTCTTCTTGCCGGCAGCGGGGAACTCAGGCTTGAGCTCGTCAACCTTACTCTTCTTCTCGAGGTCGAAGATGATGATGCTGCTGGCGGTGGCAGCGCACAGCCAGTATCGGTTAGGAGAGAAGACAAGAGCGTGGATCTCGTCGTTGGCGTTGAGAGAGTAGAGATGCTTGGACTCGTTAAGATCCCAGAGCATGGTGGTACCGTCCTTGCCACCGGAAGCGCACAGAGAACCGTCGGGGGAGATGGTGACGGTGTTGATGTAGCCGGTATGACCAATGTGGTCAGTCTGGAGCTTGCAGGTAGAGAGCTCCCAAACCTATACCAATTGTCAGAACCTCGTCAAATGCATGAGTCTAGACGTGTGGATAAAGAATTATGGCAAGTGAAGATCAGGGCAATGGTGAATAGTGGTCTCATGGCCTGCGTGAACAGGCTCTGAAGTAGCAAATACTTGGGTTGCAAACATCATGTGAAAAGCAGCAAAGAAAACATGGTTCGTTGTACTGACCTTGACAAGCTTGTCCCAACCAGCGGAAACGATGACAGGGTTCTGGGGGTTGGGGCTGAAGCGAACGCAAGAAGCCCACTCGGTGTGACCCTTATCGGTGATGGTGTACTTGCAGTCACCAAGAGTGTTCCAGAGCTTGATGGTTCGGTCGCGAGAACCGGAAACGATCTGGCGGTTGTCGGCAGAGAAGCTGACGGAGAGGACGTCGTTGGTGTGGCCGACGAATCGTCGAGTCGTGGTACCGGTAGCAAGCTCCCAGAGACGCAGAGTCTTGTCCCAAGAGGCAGACAGAGCGTAGGCACCGTCAGAAGAGATAACCTGTTTCCAACAATCAGCCGAATTCTTCATCCCTTCCGCTCGCCGAAGCGCTGCTGTTCAAGGCGGGGCACTGGGTAAACGTACACAGTCGGAGACGATGTGAGAGTGGCCGTGGAGAGATCGCTTGGGGTAGCCGTACTGGGTCTCATCGCGGGTGAGGTTCCAGATGATCAGGGTCTTGTCTCGGGAAGCAGACAGGAGCATGTTGGGGCTGATGAACGGTTAGTTGGTTGATTTGGAGCAGCTGCGTGTTTGCAGTGTTGGACGTACTTCTCCATGGAGGTAGCCAGGCTAGTGACCCAGCCATTCTGTGAACAGTCAGCCTTCAGTCTTTCCTTCCTCAAATATCACCTCCTTCAATGACGCCGACTCAGCATGTCGTTACGAAGCGGGTCGTGAACGACAACAGTCGCGACACAGCAGTCGGCATCGATAGAAGCAGGGCTGATGGGGTTCGACGTACGTGGCCCTCGAGGGTTCCCTTCAAGATCAATTGTTCGGCCATTTTTGCGGTGACGAGGCGATGCAGAGGATCAAGGTGCGTGAAGGGGAAGAAAGAGAGAAATCAAAGGCTGCTCTGCAAAACCTAGGCCGAGTCGGATGGGAAGGCGGTTGCGAATCGTACCTGCCCTTTTTTTTGTGTGGGTTAAAAAAGTGAAAGTTAGGGCCTTGAACTCCGCTTCGAAACTAGCGGGGTGTGCGAGCGGCAGGCGAGGTACGTATTTATCTTCTCTGGTACTTGCTCTAGGGTGTGATCCCTCCTAGCCATGTGGCGCTGAGTCAATCGTGGCACTTATGCCCCGATGTGGCTGACGAGATGATGGAGCTCATCGAGCTACGATATCAAACTGGCTGATTCCGCTGAAACGTCCTAACAAAGATGATCTACTACGTAATCGTCAAGTTGATTGGAGGTAAGCTATGGTCCAGTTACCGAACAGAATATGCATAGACTGGACTATCGTCAAAAGGACGCTGCTTGATTGCCGTGTATCAGCTCGCCCTCACATACTCTATTGATCGATGCAAACTGGAGGTCGAAGGTCAATGTCAATGGTCTTCGCAGGGAAGGAAAGGGGGGTAAATGCACACCAAACGATCCAATCACAGTAGCCATAATCAAGTCGTTTCGTGCATGTAATTTGAAACGATGACCTTGTTCTGTTTGATTCGCTCTTGGTCACAAATTCTACATCAGTAATTGATCTGGTCCTATGAATTCCCGGCCTCGCGTAAAACATGAATGAGAGAGAAAAGGGAGGACAGCAAAGTAAACCCAGAAACACCTGACGCCGTCATCCAACCAGCACCATTACGTGCATATGGGGGTATCATGTTGATGATCTTCTTTACGTCTCCTTACGTTACCTTTTTGCTTGCTAAAACAGTTGAACGCTTGCCAGCCCTTGGTACTTCCTTTCGCGAGAAAAGCGCTTCGCCATTGACTATCATGCTGTGGTCCGCAATCTCCATCTGATCCGTGTTTTCCCCCCTGCCTTCAGTCGCCATGAATCGTTTCATTGTGGATTCCCACAGCCGGAATCTCTCTTTCCCGTGCGCATCGCGTTCAACTAGATTCTTTACTTCTTTCTGTTTCCGCATCTTGGATGCTCGGACGAGTCGTCTGAGAGCATCCTCACCCTGCTGAGCTGTCCTTGCCGCCTCTTCACGTATCTTCTTAGAATCGCGAATGCTAGTGTCCTCCTGAGGAGTGAACTTGTAGGTATGCTTGCTAGGGAAATCGGGGAACGAGATCGGGACATAGTCTTTTTCGTCCTTATCAGGCTGTCCACTGAGTTCCTCGCCTAAAAGTGGCAGTGTCGTGTATGCGTCAAGGTCTTCGGGCAGTACATCGATGTAGCCAGGGAACACTTGTGTTTTGGGAACAGGCGGCTTCAAGTGTGGCTGTAGTGATGAGATACTAACGTTGTGCCGTTGCAACGCATGTTCAAAGTCAGTGGGTACGGGATGCTCGCGACGAGCAGCCAGAGCAAGAGTTTTTGCAGCTTCGATCATGCCCTTTAAGTCTGGTATAGGTCAGTAACCCGGTATTAGTTACGCAGAACCAAATCGTGACTCACAGGTCTCTACCATTCCCGTGAAACTTTCCATTGCCTCGGGGCTTGCTCCTTCAAACCCGTCATGATTGAGTACCATTGCGATAGAACGTTGGAGGCCTGTCTTGGCCTGGTAATGCGGATTCGGTACTAAAGAAGCGATCGAACTGATCTCGTCGTCCTCCAGTTGAATCACCTCATTTTCGGATTCCTTGAGTCGAGGACGCTTTGGCTCGGGCTGCTGCCCGTCGACGGGCGATAAACTTCGCTTGGGCGTCATTGCAACTGACTTTCCAGACATAGCTTTCGCGACGCGATGTAGTGTCGGGAGGGAGAGTGCTCGCTAATATCCCATTGATAATCGTTATTTCGAGAATCCTAGCGGTGATGCGTTTATGTTTTCTGACGGTGCGTGCAACATGTATGAGTGGTATACTAGTCGATAATGAATTTGTCGTTCGTGAGGCTGCATGTATATTCGCGATAGCCGTTGTGTTATTGGTAAGAGCTCAAGCAAAGGGGTGCTGAGCTTCGCTGGTGGTGTCTGGAGAAACTCCGGCTCATTCGTTAGGTAATATTCGACGAGTTGGACCTGACGTGGCAGGCGGGTAACCAAAAAATATTAGGTACTTGACGTATCCGTACCTACAGGTAGGTAGACCAGACAAAAATATCAGCACGCTCTTAGCCAGCCTACTAATGTACTTACCAAAGCTGATATCCATCAGCTACTAAATCAGTCCTGGTTTTGATGCAACGCATCAGCGTAGGTACTACCTGTACTGTACCTTAGTAGTTGCCTTAAGTAGGCAGTACATACAGATACCGAGGTAGTACCGGGTTGAGAAGCTAAATGTTGTCTTAATACTACATATGTACAGTAGCTACATTAGTGCGTAGTGCTGACAGTATCTGGTTAGCTCCATTAGAATGTTATTAATTCAAGCACAAGTTATAAATACTACTAAGGTATGAAGGTAATGAATGATAGGTGACAGTATAACACTCAGACTACAATTCTTCAGGACCTGTCTACAGGTACCAGGTAGGTGGGTGCTAATAACCTAAGTTATCAGAAGCAAAGACAAACAGACAGGTCATCGTGAAATTACGTCGTCGTCGGTTTCGTGCTACTTCTATACTGTACATACATCCTGTATGCGAGATTAATGCCTGTGGTATGACAAAGTTCTAGACCGACAGATCGACAATGGTCCGGCCTTACCGCCCAAGTCCCTCGAAGTTTCCAATACAATTCTTTGCACTGATCCATGCAACTAACGAACCTCATCATCCACCTGGGTATGCAGCGGATACTGGCTTCACTTGTGAGTTAGTGTATATACTAAATGGCCTTTTTGACCGATACTTTGAGAGATGTCAGTACATTTTGAGTCCAACATAAGATAGCTGTTGTGGAAGCCAGTGGTATGGTTTCCAGATGACAAGCGAGTCAGTTCATCACCCACGCATAAAGTCAAAATCACTCAAGCTAGCAAGCGCCCTTTTTCGTCAAAGCGTGTCACATGCTGCCTGGCGAAGCTGATCTTTCCTGACCTGCCCTGGCTTCCTCAATTATGTATTTGGCAATGGAGATGTCAATGTGAGCGGAGTCCATATAAATACAGCTGGTTTTCTTTTCATGTTACTGTAAATCACCTCCACAAACCAAGTCAAATCGTAGAACAGACATAGGAGTAAGTCGTGTCACCACAAGGGCCATTCTCAGGCAATCAACGGGAAACAAAAGTTTACATTTCCGTGTACGTCCGGCAGCAAGGAGGTACTTTACGCAAGGAATAAGTACTGTAACTATATCTACCCTACACTGTCGGAACCTAAGCCCAACGACATTACTCCGTACCTATAACTAATTGAATTATTCCTACGTTACCTAGTACCTAGAACCCTGATCGTCTAACATCCCCTGCCCTAACAAAAACCCTCAATATCAAAGTTACAAAGTCCCACCTGCCTTGTAAGGGCGGCATCATATGCTTTGTTTTGTTTTTTATACATAGGCTGGAAGCTGGACTTCTACGACACGCCATTCCAAGATATCTTTCTATGATTCTACACAATCTATTTCCACCTATATCTATACGACTTCCATATCAGGCATTATCATATTCCACTTGCGCCTAACCATCCGCGATGTTTTCTTTTGACCAGGCCTCTTTGCCGCAAATCACAACACGCAAAGCCCTCATCGGGGTGGACTTTCAAGAGGACTTCATATCCAAGGATGGTGCTCTACCAGTCCACGAACCAGAGGGCTTTGTTGAACGTACTGTCAAACTTTCAGAGGCGTTCCGAGATGTAGGTGATGTTGTCTGGGTCCAGTCGCAGTTCAGCGAAACGCGATACACCCTAGAGGAAAATATTGTTATCACCGACAATGCGCCGAAATCAGTACATAATTCTTCACGGGGTCCTCCAAGTCCTCCAAATAAGATAATCGAGGCTGGTGGCCCGCCAGACGAGGAGGCTTTCCTCAGTCACGAGGATGCCGTGTGCGTTAAAACCGGCACACCGGGCTGCCGGATTGCCTCAGTCATCCAAGACTCAATGCGTAAGACAGACGCAAAGCTTTTCAAATCTCACTACTCGGCCTTTCAGTCAACTCATCTACTGCGCGTTTTGCGAGCCAAGATGGTCATGGAGCTTTTCATATGTGGATCGTTGACCAATGTTGGTGTGTACGCGACAGCCCTCGATGCTGCCGGACATGGTATGGCCATCACCGTTGTGGATGACTGCTGCGGCTATCGCACTGAGTCAAGGAAGAGTGAAGCTATAGCCTCACTGATCGAACTCACCGGATGTGAGATCGCTTCATACGATGAGGTGATGGAGATCATACAGCCCAAGCCGAAAACCCTCAAATCAAGAAGCGCCCATCCACCCACCTCATCGCGAGGCTTGGAGCAGCTGCAGACCGTCAAGTCAGGTTCCAAGGAAGCCAAGGGTCGCGAGAAGAGCACTACCCCGGATTTTGTCAAAGACATGACAAGCCTTCGGTTAGCTTCAGATTCACAAAGCCCGGCACACTCATCAACTCAGCTACCACCAAAGGTCTTGTCAACAGGTGCAGTTGAAGGCGACGACTCAAAACCCAAGTTGCCAAAGGCCGAAGAGCTCGTAAGTGTGAGCCAGTCTATGGCGAGTGGAGAGCCCGACATTGCACGGGTCAAGAGTTCGTCTGCCAAAAGTAAGAATGCGGATGCAGCAAAAAACAGAAAGCATCAAGCATGCCTGCTGCAAAGTACCCAGGAAGTATCTACCATTGATTCATACCTTTCAAAGAGCTCTGCCAAAGATAAAGACCAGCATATCAAATTATCAACTTTAGCAAACAAAACACAGAGTGAACCGCAGCCCACTCAAATGAATCCCGCCGCAGACGAAAAAAAACTCGAACGAAAGGCTAGTGAGTCAGAAGCACCAACAGGCAAGGTGCAAGAAAACCCAAAGGACAAGGAATCAATGGTGAGCCATGATGATAGCCTTGGAAGGAGGGGGCTCTGCGAAGGAGATACCGATATCATCGAGAATGCTCTCCCTGATTCTCTGGTCGACGGTATATTCGAAAGGCTACGCGAGGAGGTACAGTGGCAGCATATGTCCCACCAAGGCGGGCAAGTCCCACGACTTGTCGCAGTGCAGGGTGAAGTTGGTCCAGACGGAAGCATCCCAGTCTATCGACACCCTTCTGATGAATCACCACCACTGCTTCCATTCTCACCGACCGTTCAGGCCATCAAGACCGAAACAGAGAAGCACCTGGGTCATCCTTTGAACCACGTGCTAATCCAGTACTACCGAGACGGCGTCGACTACATCTCCGAACACAGCGATAAAACCTTGGATATTGTCAAAGGATCTTATATCGCTAATGTGAGTCTGGGTGCTGAACGAACCTTCACGTTCAGGACAAAGAGAAAAGGCAAGGACGCTGCTCAAGATGGAGCTTCATCCTTAGCAGACTCCAAGAGAACGATCCAGCGTGCCAAACTCCCCCACAACTCACTATGTCGGTTAGGTCTGCGTAGCAACATGAAGTGGTTGCACGCTATTCGCCAGGATAAACGACCCAAAAAAGAAAAGTCCGAGGCAGAACTTGCTTATGAGGGAGGCCGAATATCTCTAACCTTTCGACATATTGGGACCTTCCTGAACCGCGAGGAGACTCTTATCTGGGGCCAAGGAGCCAAAGCCAAGACCCGTGACAAGTCTCATCCCGTCATCAACGGCCAATCTTCCGAAGCTATCGAGATGCTGAAGGCTTTCGGAATGGAGAATCATGCCACAGAGTTTGACTGGGATGCATACTATGGAAAAGGATTTGACGTGCTGCATATGAGTAACGCACCTCGTTTCTTCGCTTGCCGCGACCCAATTGTCAATATGCGCATTGCTTTGATGTTGGCCGAGTTTGGTGTGAATCATGCAAAAGGAAGTATAACAACAGGATCCGAGCCGTTGAGCTCTGAAAATCTCGCCGTCAAATTTGCGGACAAGGATAAATCTGTTGTGCAAGGAGATATTGCTGTCATGTTGTATCTGGATGGTCGCTATGGCATCGGTGACACTGGCAGTATTCTGCAACCTCCGGTGGCACTTGCAACCCGACTCACTCGTTTCCAGCGCGCCATGGCCTTTCTAAATAGCTGGCGAAACCTGCCCAGGGTCGACGACAATGGCAGGCGAGATATTAAACCTCTCCGACAAGAGCTCGAAGCCTGGGACGGTTTTGCAGAAGAGGACGCACAGCCCTTTATTGCTAGTGCAGAGATGTCGCTGCCCGACTTTGCAATCTGGCCAGTTCTTCACGGTATGGTAGAAGAAGTAGGCCCGAATATTTTTGATGGCTTAGATAACCTTAGGGTGTATTATGAGAAGATAGAGGAGAGACCGAGTACGAAAAAAGTGCTCGGTAGAAACTAGGAGACATCTTGTGATCGACTAGAGACTTGTATATTCATCTATTGTTGTGTTGTTACACAGTTACTTATGTAGCGATGCTTTGGGATTGCTGTTGAATCAACGAGTGGCAGAATAAGTACAACTAGACTAGTTTCTTATGTCCTGCATGGTACTTGAAGC